>VCAZ01000038.1:2951021-3232590 GCA_005784505.1 Bagarius yarrelli | reverse complement strand
ATCCTCAGAGAGTTCTTTGCCATGAGGTGCCATGCTGAACTTCCATTGACCAGTATGAGAGAGTGAGAGCAATAACACCAAATTTAACACACCTGCTCCCCATTCATACCTGAGACCTTGTAACACTCACTATGTTATGTTAAAATGGCTACTTGGACCCAATTTGGACATTTCCTCTTAGTGGTGTACTTACTTTTGTTGCCAGGGGTTTAGACATTAATGGCTGTGTGTTGAGTTTTTTTTTGATGGGACAGCAAATTTACACTGTTACACAAGCTGTACATTCACTACTTTACATTGTAGCAGAGTTTAATTTCTTTAGTGTTTTCACATAAAAAGATATAATAAATATTTACAAGAAAGGTAAGGGGTGTACTCACTTCTGTGACATACTGTATATATGAAATCTGCAATTGATAAAAAATAATGTAGGGATGTGCTGTTATAAAAATTACAGTTTAAAAAAGCTCAGTGATTATTTGTTGTTAATCAATGATAAATTATTATTAATATTTTAAAACAAGGTTATCAATTTACCACTGACCCACTTTGTGTTTAAGGTTAACTCTAAAATTCCTAAAGAGACTTGTTAAAAAAAATGATGCAAACATTTTTAAACATATTATACAATACATACAATACAAACATATATTTAAAAAATAGTATTTGCCAGTAAATATTTGCCAGCGACAAACACAGTTTAGATGCACAGGCCATATTCTTAAGTATATATTTATTTAATTGAAATACATTTTTTAAAATGAGGATAAAAAAAAAATAATACAGTAAAATTTGATACAATTGCACAAACAAATTGTGCCCTAAACAAAACCAAACAAAAAAAGACATCTTTAAATATGTATTTTTACATTTGCAGCATTTTGGCAGACTCTCTTATCCAGAGTGACTTACATTCATTTCTTTCCTACAACTGAGCAATTGGGGGTTAAGGGCCTTGCTCATGGGGCCCCACAGTGATAACTTGGTGGTGCTGGGAATCAAACCCCGATCTTCCAATTAGCAGTTCAACACCTTAACCATTGCGCTTCCCTAATTTTTTGGGTCTACATTTATGTGGAATTCTGTTTATGGCTCTATCATTTGTATGATTTCATTAGAAAATGTTTTTTTTTAATTCGCTTTGGTTTGCTGCTCTGCAGTGTAAATCTCTCTGCTCTGGTAAACAGGAAGGAAGGTACAGCAAGCCAAAACAGAAATGAAATGTTTCACACCACTGTTACCTTTAACTTTTTAGACCAAATTAATTTTGAACTCTTCTTTTTATATTTGTTATGTTCTGTAAAGCTGCTTTGAAACAATGTCAATTTGATAAAACCTCCATACAAACAAATCTAAATTGAGTTCTATGAATTAAAGAAATGTTTCGTATGCAATATTCGATAGTAAGTTTTTATTTCTCACTGATAAAAATGTTTCTGAACCGTGACCATCACGCGAGGCTTGTGTCCTACTACTTGTTTGTACCAAAGGATTGGATTAGTGTTTTCCTCATTTTTTTCGAAAGCAGTGTAGAGTCTCGCTATCCCCAGCAGCAGCAGAGATCACCCGGTTTGGCTGATAGACGAGGTCTGATTGTAGAGAATCTAATGTAAAAACAAAAAAAGTCATGTGTTAATTCTATAAAATTATTATTATTATGCTGTGTGACTTCATTTATTACACATTTGCTTTAGCTGGTTGTTCAGTAAATCATACTTTTCATTTGGGACTAATTTAAAGTGTTTTTACATTAATTTACTTTTCAAAAGGTATTGAGTTACCTTTCCAAAGCAAACAGATTACATTTTTGTAAGATTATATGGTTCATGTGCTATATTTTATTACAGTTTCCTTATATATATGTAGATACAGTATGCACTGAGATTATACAATCAATATAACACAGTATATAGTGAGCATAAATTAAGATAAAAAAAAATGATTTGATCCCCTGCTGGTTTTGTATGTTTGGTTACTGAAAAATAAATGATCAGTCTATAATTTTGATGGTAGCGAGAGAAAAAATCTTAACTAAGATCAAAAAGCTGTCCAAGGACTTTTCAGGGACAAGATTGTAAAGCTAGACAAGGCTGGAATGGCCTTGAATGGTTTAAAGGTGACTACAGTTGGTGTGATTATTCACACCAAATAACTCTAATATCTCTCCTGTCTGGGGCTCCATGCAAGATCTTACCTCATGGAGTTTTAATGATCATGGAAATGGTGAGGAATAAGCCCAGAACTACACGGGAGAATCTTGTCAATGATCAGAAGGCAGTTGGGAGCATAATCACCAAGAAAACATTTACTGTTAGAATAAACCGACCATTAAAATGATAGACTGATCATTTCTTTTCAGCGGGATCATTTTTTTACCCTTACTGCATATAATCAATATAACCCAGTTTATAGTGATCAAATACAATCAATATACAATCCAGATCTACTTATTTATTATATAAGATGCAATATACTGTATAGAATTTATTATATGCATCTTATTAAGTGGAAAAGGAAGCTAAATATCAGTCACATATAGTGATAATACCAGTAAATTAACAACATATTTATAATAAAACTGTTAAAGTCCTATTCCTTTTGCTTGAAAAACCAATAGAAGTATCACCTGTGTGTTTTTTGTAGAATTAACAAATCTGGTAGCACTATAGTGTAATATTCACACTATAGTCAATAGCAGTAAAAATACTACATATTTAACCTCCAGAAGAGAGCTGTTTAAATTTACTGCATTATTGCATTAAAGTATTCAGGTCAGATTATTAAATAGAAATATATTTAAAAACAAAACAAAACAGTGCTCTGAGTCACATCAGCTTCAGCATCTGGAGTCTAAGGTTTATGCATATTTAAAATCTACCCAAACTAAATATGATAATTTTTTGGGTTTTTGTTTGCACCTGCATTTTGCCTTAAACTATGACCACTTATCAATCTGAATAGAAAGCACCACTGTGATCCACGTCAGCATCACCATCTTAAACCCAGGCTTTGTGCATGAACATGACCTCACACTGTCTTGTAGACAATCTGAGCGTGTCTTCCAATGGTAAATGTTTAACCTTTTTTTGCTATATGTAGCTTTACTAACTTCTATATTTCTGCTGTGTATATGTAAAACTATACCTCAATACACAAATTTGCCTACCACAAAGTTGGTTCCCCTTCAGGAACTCAAGCTGCACTGAAATGCTTTGGAAACACCTGTGTGTAACAAATATAATAAATATAATAATAAATGAATTAGAATGGGCCTCCTAGATGGAGCTCGCGGAGGAGCATAAGACGGGCCTTGCCTTATCTCACTCGCTGACTGCTAGCCCAGTCGCTTCTTCTTCTGTTACCTACTTTATAAGCTAGCCGATTATGTTAAACACGTTGCTTCTATATGACTTACCAAGCGTTTCTCTGTGTGTTTTCGCCTCGTGTTCTGACCTTGGCTCTGTTTTCTCGTTTTTTTGGATTATTGGATTGCGTTTTGGATTTGGTTGCTTGGATTTATCTGTCTACTGTGTACCGTTTATTTATCTGCCTGCCTGACAACTCTTCTTATTACCCCGATTCTTCTTCTAAATAAAGTCTACATTTCTGCATTATTGATTCTACTACTCTCCGTCTACATCATTACAGTCGGCCTTTCTCAGGCTGTGGAAGCCTGATATACAGAGGTTCCCCCACCAAGAGAACAGCCCAAGTATTAGCTATATATTTCTCCGGGGAGGTGGATTATATGAGACTAGAGGAACTGTGGTGGACTTACCACCATGCTACACAGCATATGAGGAGCTGTGAGGTTGTAACCAGTGCAGCGATATAAGCGGGACTCCTTCGTTATGTTTATACAGACATGCCGTACTGACACCCGTGCTCTTATTTTCCCGTGCAAAATCAATCCCACCAGTACAACTTGACATTATAAAACATTAATACAAAATTGTAAACAGAACTTTTTTACAGGGTAAAATGAGTGTTTTTTAACATCAACAAGAAGAATTTTTAATCAAAGTATATTATAGACTTTTCATGAAGACCCTAAAAAAAATCAAATTAACTTGTGAATATAATGGGCATCTGAGTTTTTTCATTCAACTTCAACTGCTTTATTTGCCCCATGTGTGACCCTGAATGTCTGTTTATTTCTTTTAGGAAACATTACATTAATACATTTCAGATGGTAATGATTATTTCTCATCAACACACCAAGTGTTTTTTTTTCTTGTATCATAGAGCAGATTTTCAGTTCTTTAGTTGAAGTACAAAAGCACACAAGTCCAATCAATAAGAAAACCTTTTCACAATAAAGATCTACAGTAAAAATAAGATAAGATCAAAAGAGTAACAACATTGAAGTGGATTAGTGATCAGATCTAAGTTATAGAAAGACCTCGCACATCAGAGTATATTTACATCGTTCGGTTGTTTTTTTTTCTGGACTTTTCCTTTTTTGGCTCTTCCCGCATTGAATTGTAAGGCAAGTGTGTAATTCAGCTCCTCGTTGGCACACGCCTGTAGAAAGAGATATTTCAAATTATAAATGACAGATATCTGAATTTATCACAACAACAAATTACTTTTCCTTTTATAATATTTATTCACACATCCTGAATATTTACCTTATCGAGAGTTTTGTCTGTTACAGAATCTGGATGTAATTTTCCTGTAGGGAAGTATATATTTTATATTTTATATTTATAATGTTACAGTTAATTTTTATCTATGGTCACATTTCATTAATTCTTTCAGATGGTTTTATTAATGTTAATTAAGTTGCCCTTGGGTCAAAATTTACCCAATTTAAAAGTTTATATTAAAAATTTCAGTTTATTTTTGTAAAATTGGTAAGAAGGAACAGGCTGTAACCCAGATTTAGGACAAACAGTTAACTTAGGAGAACAAAGATGGCATGGGAAGACAATGTTAATATTTATCGCTATAATGTGAGCAGTGATAACGCGGATTAAAAACTTTTGTGGTTAAGCAGTAAAAGACATTATAAGACTTAATAATTAGTAGTAATTTCTTTGGTCTTTTTCCCACGACCTTAGCTAGTGATTGAAATTTTCTTAATCAGTATTTCTAAAAAAAAAAAACCCTAATAAACTGGCGATTTAATATATACAGAAGAATATTATATTTTTATAGTTGTAATGCAGACTAACCACTTCCTTGTTTACAGTTTCTCCATTTATTGGTTAGGGCCAAGATTAAAGCAAAGTTCACCACCACACACACTGCCAAAGCTACAGCAAAGTAGATCTCTACAGGATCCAGAGATCTCTCTGTAAAACATCACAGTATAAACACAGCTACAACATGTAGACTGTGAAAGTTTTAGTACATTTCTATCCATTAACAACTTAAATACTAGTTATTAAGTGGTTATTATAATATTAATAGATAGAGTAGATAGAGTAATGTTTACCCAGCTGTATCCGTGTCCTGTTTCCGAATACAATCTTTCCACACAGGGCCACAGCGCAGTAGTAAGTTCCAGTATCGTCGAGGCTGAGGATGTTCTTGGAGAAGTTGTATACGCAGGTGTGTGTAGAAAATCCCCTCTCACACTGCTGGCTGCTGTTGTGATGAGTGTAAATGATTTGAGGATGGGTTTGTGGTGAAGCAGATCTGAACCAGAGCATTTGAAGTTCTGCTGCTTTGCTTTCAAAGAGAACTGAACACTGGAGAGTCACTGATGCTCCTGCAGGAACCATTGAGTCCCAAACACCACGCTGCGTCACAGACACTTTTACACCTCTGTCATCTGTTCAGTGTGATACAGACAGACTGAAAGCTTAATGTGGTCCTGTACAGCTAAACTGCTAGATTTCAGCTGGTCTATGAATTGTTTTACCTCTTTACATTTTTTATGAGCAAAAATTATAAAAAACCCCCAGAAAAGATCAATTAACCACAGTAAACTTTAATATTGTGTTTACCTAAATGATTTTCACTAAACATTTGCATTTCAGATCCATAACAAGTTATTGTCACTAGTGTAAACTTTAAGCGTCATTAAACTAGCTTCTTTCTTTAATGTGATTGGACATACAAGAGAACTGATTGTTGGATTATTACAAAAGGTGGAGTTTTATGTCTCGTCTGTTACCGTGATAAAGAGGACAAGAGTTTTACACTCGAACTTAACATCAAATTAATTGACTAAATGGTTTAAGGACATTATATAAACACTAAGTTAGAATTTAAGTACAGTTTACATGAGCGCCAACTTAAATCTACAAGAATTTTATTATAATAACAACTCATATAATACGTTTTGACCCAATTTTTACTTAATTTATGGAGGAAATAAATTAACTCAATCAATTTAACTTATTGGGCAGCACGGTGACTTAGTGGTTTGCACTCTTGCCTTACAGCAGGAAAGTTCTGGGTTTGATTCCCGGGCAGGGGCATTTCTGAGTGGTGTTTGCAGGTTCTCCCTGTGTTTGCGTGGGTCCGGTGTGGGAGACATGAGTTAGAACAAAGTTTCAGGATATATTTATTACATTACATTCTTTTTTTCTACCTAATGTGAAATTACGAAACATAGAATAATTAATACAGAACTTCGAAACTGTAGCTTTTAAGTGTAATTTTGACTCAATATCTTATTATTTTAATTGTCATATTATTTTAATGTAAATTCCCATCTAATGAATTTTTTATTTTGTATAATTTTGGTATTTTTTGTCTCTTTTTGTCTTTAAACATGTATTTGTTTGTATATAAGTTCATAATTGTTACTGCTTTTTCACAGCCTTAATCAAAAGTAAATTAAAAATGAATAAAACTAGCTGTGTAAAAGTGTTTTAAAAATAAAAAATTTGGAAAACTTTAATAAAAAAACCTTTGACTGTTAGAAAAGTTCCATTTCCGAATGTGGTTGAATATTTTAATAATCCACAGTAATACATGGCTTCATCTGATGGTTTTAAATCCGAAATATTTAAATGAAAGCTGCTTCTTTCAGCTTTAATGCTGAATTTTGGTGGCTTGAACATATCTTCATATACGGGACTTGTAAGAACTGTGACGATGATGTGAGGCTCATGTCCGACTTTCTGCTTGTACCAAACGATGGTTCCAAATTCTTTTAGTCGAAAACAGCGCAGAGTCACATTTTCACCAACATCAGCGGAGATCAGAGGGTCTGGCTGAGAGACATAACTTGTCTGAGCAGAAACTTAAAGAAAAAAATATCAAATTTAGTTTACTGCACTCATGTAGAAAAACACAATGTATAAATTAACTGACATCTCAGAAAAAAAGTTTAGTAAAGGAAAACATTAAATCAGAAGTCAACAATAGAAATCCTGGAGGGTTTGCTGTCCTGCAGAGTTTAGATCCACCTTTCCTATACAAACCTACAGTGCTTTGAAAAAGTACTCATACCCCTTACATTTTTTCACATTTTGTCACCTTACAACCAGAAACTTAAATGTATTTTATTGAGATTTTTTGTAAAAGATTAACACAAAGTAGCACATTATTGTGAACCAAAACGAAAATAATACATGGTTTTTAAAATTTTAAACAAACAAAAATCTAAAAAGTATGTTATACATTTGTATTCATTTGTATACTTTTTCAGTATTCAGCCCCCCTGCTTTAATACTTTGTACAGCCACCTTTTGCTGCAATTACAGCTGCAAGTGTTTTGCGGTATGTCTCTACGAGCACTGCACATCTAGAGATTAAAAATTTGCCTATTTTTCTTTGCAAAGTGGCTCAAGCTCAGCCAGATTGTATGTGGAGCATCTGTAAACAGCAATTTTCAAGTCTTGACACAGATTCTCAATGGGATTTAGGTCTGGACTTGTGACTGGGCCTTTCTAACACTTAACATCTCCACAACATGATGCTTTCATCACCGTCTTTCACAGTGGGGATGGTGTGTTCAGGGTGATGAGCAGTGTTACTTTACCACCACACATAGCGCTTTGCGTTTGGGCCAAAGAGTGTCATCTGACCAAAGCAGGATTTCTCATGTTTTTCTTTTAACAATGACTTTCTTCTTGCCAGGCTTCCATAAAGATATGTGGAGTACACGACTGTCCTGTGGACAGATTCTCCCACCTAATCTGTGGATTTCTGTATCTTCTCCAGAGTGACCATAAGCCTCTTGGCTGCTTTTCTGACCAGTGCTCTCCTTGCTCGGTCTGTCAGTTTAGATGGATAGCCATGTCTTGGTAGGTTTGCAGTTGTGGCAATTTTTTTTTTCATTTTTGGATAATGGATTGAACAGTGCTCCTTGAGATGTTTAAAGTTCAGGATATTTTTTAAAACTCAATCCTGCTTTAAATTTCTCCACAACTCTATCCCTAACCTGTCTGGTGAGTTCCCTGCTGTTTGTTTACTAGTGTTCTCTAACAAACCACTGAGACCTTTATACAACAGGTGTATTTATACTCAGACTAAATTACACACAGGTGGACTGATTAGGTGACTTCTGAAAGCAATTGAATTGCACTAGTTTTTTTATTTAGGAGTATCAGAGTACAAGGGGCGCTGAATACAAATGCAATCCACACTTTTCAGATTCTTATTGGCTTAAAATATTGAAAACCATCATTGTCCTTCCACTTCACAATTATGTGCCACTTTGTGTTGGTCTGTTACAAAAAACCTTTCCAAAAATAATTAAATTAAATCAAATTGTGTCAAAAATATACAGACAAATATAGAATAAAAGATTGAATAAAATAAAATAGAAGAAAAGTAATATAAAATATAATAAAAAATAGTAATTAAGAAAAAATATTGAAAATTAAACACGTTACTACTTTAAAATCCTGAATATATGGACACAATAGTTCTAATTGTCTTAATAATACTTATTTCTACTGTTTTTATTTATTAACTATTTAATAAAGAATATAAAGGAATTCTACAGACTAAAAAGTTGTATATATTTTATATCTGTGGTAGAAAAATGTACTTAAAGATTGTCCCTAAATTTCTTTAATTTTGAAAGTTTAACCATTATTGTTCTATATATATAAATAATTTTTATATAATTCTTTTTATATGAAATGTACAGCATAAGTTAGTGTCAGTAAGATTTAGTATGGAAACTTACCCATTTGATTCAAAAGCATCACTGTAATCCATACCATCATCATTGTCTTTAGTCTTTGCTGTGCGTTTAGTCTTAGTTTGTGCAAAGTGAAATCTCTGACTTCACTGACTTCCAATGTAATAGACTAGAAAGCTGGCAGGAGACTGTGGCTCCACCTTATACCTTGTTTTACTCGTCACACCTTTCGAATACTTTTCAAATAGAAAATAAGACAAGAAAAAAAATTGAAAAAAAAAGAACAACCTGTTTCTTTTTCTCCTTTAAATCCTAAGTTTTATTTGATTAAAATACAGTTGATAACAATAGCATTGGTATTAATGATTTAACAAATCAAGTGTTACTTACCGGAAAAGACTAGTTCGAGTTTATAATATGGATCGACACATTTGTAAGTTGTAATTTGTAATAATTTAAAGCATTGTTAAGTAAATTAGAGAGAAAATGTTTGTAAAAGTTATTGAAATATTTATCACTAACCAATCAGTACAACTGTAGACATAAAATCTACTATTTTACACTTTTAGAAAAAAGCATACCAAAAAGTACGCCAAAAGTATTGCACATCACATCCTATTCCACATTTGGGAAAGTCTTTTCAATAGATTGTGTCATATGATTGTGTGTATTTGTGTTCTTTTAGTTGTAATAGTGTTAGTGAGATCAGACACTAATGTTGAGGGGAGGAGGTCAGGGGTCCAGTAAGGGTTCAAGGTTTTTTGTACCAGATAAAAAAACATTTTGTAAGATGTGTATTTCTATATTTAATGCAACAGTTTATGAAAGAACCGCGTGTGGGTGTGAAGGTGATTCTGGTCAGGTGTATAAATTGTTTTTAATAAGGCCCATTCTCAAAAGATGAAAAATACGTAATCTACTAGAATAATTTCACTTCTTCATTAACAACACAATCATTTTTTTATTCAGGAGAAATTCAGTCTTATTACTTCGTCCTGTACTGGGCTCTGTATATAACTAGAAAATGTGAAATGGCAATTTTTCTGTAGACTTTGTACACATTGAATACATTAACAGGCGAAACGATTGAAAGAATAATAGAAAATACCATCTATAACCTACATGTTGCACAACATTTTATGAAAGTGGTTTTCTTGACATCCCGCCTCTGGCTTACATTCAGCACAAGCCTTTGCAATTCTAATCAGGGATTCTCACCCATGCACAGAATTTCTTTGTTATTTTTATTTTATTTTATTTTTTTATTTTGATTGGGCGCATAAAATGACAGACGGGGGATAGGAAGGGTCTAGAAAAGGTCTAGAACATAGACACATAGAACTGCAAATAAAAATGACAAACATAACAGAAGCAGGGTTATTAACAGTTATTTAATTAAAAGTGGAATTTCGGTAAACGTGTCCATGAATAGGTGAGATATTGTGGAAATTTAATTTTAAATATGTTTTACTTATATCATATTTGTATTTTGCCAAAAAAGGTTGGAGATAAAACATAACATTTCACGGTGATGAGCAGGTGATTCCGCACACCAGCCAGCAAGAAAATTTTAAGAGACAAGAAAATGACCAAATGATGAGTGAATATTTTTAGTTTAGTGCAAAGAAGCAGCAGTTTGTCTTGTCTGTCTTATTTTATACTCATTTGTCTGTTTGCTTATGAGAAAAATAATAAAATAATCTAACATTAAGAGGGAGAATAAATATATTTAAAATCTTTATCAAATCTCCAGAATAACAATGGGAGTCACTCCGGCCTGTGTGTCATTTTCTGTTACAGAAAGACTATTAAAGAGAAGGACAGTTATGTGACCTTCACTGAAAAACGTTCGGGGACCCCTGATCTAGTTCAATGATACTCTAATCACTAACCAGGAACATTTTGTTTAATTTGCAAGCTGATATATTAAAAAAAATCAATAAATAATAAAGTCGAAGAAAATAAAGCTAGAAGGTCGTGGTGACAGGATGAGAAGAAGAGCTACTGGTGGATTTTAAGAGGAAGCACAATTTATTTAAAGTGTTTTCTAGATCAATGGTAGTCGATTGAAGACACGTTTAGAATTAAGATTTCTAAGAAACCTTTAGGATGTTTTCATACTGTGTTCTTTTGCCAGTCCTAAAATTATTATTAGCCTTAGCCGTTCTGTCTGTCTGTCTCTCTCTCTCTGTCTTTCTCTTACACACACACACACACAAACACTCTCTCTCTCCCTCTCTCTCTCTCTTTTTTTCTCCCCCCAACTTATTAATACCAGAATATGATTTCCCATAAGATAAAACAAGATATAGAAGAGGACGGGGTGTGTGTGTGTGTGTGCCTCTCAACAAAGATTGTCAGTTCTTAATTCAACATAACATTTTTTGTTTTATTGTTTTGCTACAAAAAAACTAATTTATTGGAAAGTGAAAAAACATTACACTACATAATATGGGGCAAAAATATACATTTATTCTTTCATTAATTTATCTTTTATGCCCACTTATTCTGTAATTAATGGTGATGGGGTTCTGCTGAAGCCTATCCCAGCCGTCTCTGAAAGGGCGAGAGGCAGGAGGGGTACACGCTGGGCAGGTCTCCAGTCCATTACAGGGCCACTGTGGGAGAAAACCAAGCACTCGGAGTAAACCCACATGCAAACTTAACACAGAAAGGCCCTTGCCCGGGAACCGAACCCAGACCTTCTCACTGTGAGAAGGAATTAACACCCACAATATTGGAGAAATCAAGGTGGCGGCACACAGACAATAGACTTTTTTAAAGTTTGGCAACTTTTATAACTAGGTTGTAGGTTTAGTTTTAAAAGAGTATGAGATCTGTCGTCACTATGTGACAAAACATTCTGCAACTTTCTTGAAGTACACGACAAGGTACATGCATGTGTGTATGTTAGTGTGTGTGCAATGAAGTGTGTTTTGGTGGTTTTATATCTTTGTTTGCGCCTTCACACACTGCATCTCTGCAGGCCGCTCTGACCACCCGAGTCGCTTTTCTCAGAAATCAGTTTCTCATTTCTCAAACTTTCCACAGGAAGTATTTTGTTTGCCACACCATCATTCACACAATCACAGGTTCTTTTTTTATTTTATTTATCAGCTAGGATGCCATTTGCACAGTTAATTAGTTATTCGGCTTTATATTGTTGATGTTTAAAAAAATCCACATTGGAAAAGACTTTGGTACATTCGAATGAAACACAAAAATTAATAAAAAATGAGTGTATTTTTAAATACAGTATGTCACAGAAGTGAGTACACCCCTTACTACCTGTCCTGTTAAATCGCTGTATAGTCTTGGCCACCGTGCTACAGCTCAGTTTCAGGGTCTTGGCAATCTTCTTGTAGCCTAGGCCATCTTTATATAGAGCAACAATTCTTTTTTTCAGATCCTCAGAGAGTTCTTTGCCATGAGGTGCCATGCTGAACTTCCATTGACCAGTATGAGAGAGTGAGAGCAATAACACCAAATTTAACACACCTGCTCCCGATTCATACCTGAGACCTTGTAACACTAACTAGTTTCATGACAGGGAGGGAAAAAAAATGGCTACTTGGACCCAATTTGGACATTTCCTCTTAGGGGTGTAGTCACTTTTGTTGCCAGGGGTTTAGACATTAATGGCTGTGTGTTGAGTTTTTTTTTGATGGGACAGCAAATTTACACTGTTACACAAGCTGTACGTTCACTACTTTACATTGTAGCAGAGTTTAATTTCTTTAGTGTTTTCACATAAAAAGATATAATAAATATTTACAAGAAATGTAAGGGGTGTACTCACTTCTGTGACATACTGTATATATGAAATCTGCAATTGTTGAAAAATAATGTAGGGATGTGCTGTTATAAAAATTACAGTTTAAGAAAGTTCAGTGATTATTTGTTGTTAATCAATGATAAATTATATATTAATATTTTAAAAAAAGGTTATCAATTTACCACTGGCTCACTTTGTGTTTAAGGTTAACTCTAAAATTCCTAAAGAGACTTGTTAAAAAAACATTTTTAAATATTATACAATACAATACAATACAATACAATATATTTAAAAAATAGTATTTGCCAGTAAATATTTGCCAGCGACAAACACAGTTTAGATGCACAGGCCATATTCTTAAGTATATATTTATTTAACTGAAATACATTTTTTAAAATGAGGATAAAAAAAAAAATAATACAGTAAAACAAACAAACAAACAAACAAACAAAAAAGACATCTTTCAATATGTATTTTTACATTTGCAGCATTTTGGCAGACTCTCTTATCCAGAGTGACTTACATTCATTTCTTTCCTACAACTGAGCAATTGGGGGTTAAGGGCCTTGCTCATGGGGCCCCACAGTGATAACTTGGTGGTGCTGGGAATCAAACCCCGATCTTCCAATTAGCAGTTCAACACCTTAACCATTGCGCTTCCCTAATTTTTTGGGTCTACATTTATGTGGAATTCTGTTTATGGCTCTATCATATGTATGATTTCATTAGAAAATGTTTTTTTTAATTCGCTTTGGTTTTGCTCTGCAGTGTAAATCTCTCTGCTCTGGTAAACAGGAAGGTACAGCAAGCCAAAACAGAAATGAAATGTTTCACACCACGGTTACCTTTAACTTTTTAGACCAAATTAATTTTGAACTCTTCTTTTTATATTTGTTATGTTCTGTAAAGCTGCTTTGAAACAATGTCAATTTGATAAAACCTCCATACAAACAAATCTAAATTGAGTTCTATGAATTAAAGAAATGTTTCGTATGCAATATTCGATAGTAAGTTTTTATTTCTCACTGATAAAAATGTTTCTGAACCGTGACCATCACGCGAGGCTTGTGTCCTACTACTTGTTTGTACCAAAGGATTGGATCAGTGTTTTCCTCATTTTTTCGAAAGCAGTGTAGAGTCTCGCTATCCCCAGCAGCAGCAGAGATCACCCGGTTTGGCTGATAGACGAGGTCTGATTGTAGAGAATCTAATGTAAAAACAAAAAAAGTCATGTGTTAATTCTATAAAATTATTATTATCATGCTGTGTGACTTCATTTATTACACATTTGCTTTAGCTGGTTGTTCAGTAAATCATACTTTTCATTTGGGACTAATTTAAAGTGTTTTTACATTAATGAAATCAAGCCAAAAAAAAATATTCCAAATTGAAATTTACTTTTCAAAAGGTATTGAGTTACCTTTCCAAAGCAAACAGATTACATTTTTGTAAGATTATATGGTTCATGTGCTATATTTTTTTACAGTTTCCTTATATATATGTAGATACAGTATGCACTGAGATTATACAATCAATATAACACAGTATATAGTGAGCATAAATTAAGATAAAAAAAAAAGATTTGATCCCCTGCTGGTTTTGTATGTTTGCTTACTGAAAAATAAATGATCAGTCTATAATTTTGATGGTGGCGAGAGAAAAAATCTTAACCAAGATCCAAAAGATGTCCAAGGATTTTGCAGGGACAAGATTGTAAAGCTAGACAAGGCTGGAATGGCCTACAAGAGTTTAAAGCTTGGTTTAAAGGTGACAACAGTTGGTGTGATTATTCACACCAAATAACTGTCAATCTCTCCCGTCTGGGGCTCCATGCAAGATCTTACCTCATGGAGTTTTAATGATCATAGAAATGGTGAGGAATAAGCCCAGAACTACACGGGAGAATCTTGTCAATGATCAGAAGGCAGTTGGGAGCATAATCACCAAGAAAACACTCACTGTTAGAATAAACCGTCCATTAAAATGATAGACTGATCATTTCTTTTCAGTGGGATCTTTTTTTTACCCTTACTGCATATAATCAATATAACCCAGTATATAGTGATCATATTCAATCAATATACAATCCAAATATACTCATTTAGTATACAATATAAGATACAATATACTGTATAGAATTTCTGATGCATCAAATGCAGCTAAATATCAGTCACAATATAGAGAAAATATCAGTAAATTAACAACATTTATAATAAAACTGTCTTATTCAATTTGCTTTAAAAATCAATAAAAGTATCACCTGTGGGTTTTTACTTGTCAATAGCAGTAAAAAATATTACATATTTAACCTCTAGAAGAGAGCTGTTTAAATTTATTGCATAAATGCATTTAATTATTTAGGTCAGATTAAATAAAAATATGTGTTTTTATTAAAAGTCACATCAGCTTCCGCATCTGGAGTCTAAGGTTTATGCATATTCAAAATCTACCCAAACTAAGCATGATCAATTTTTTGGTTTTTGTTTGCACCTGCATTTCTTTTGGCTTAAACTATGACCACTTACCCATCTGACTCAAAAGCACCACTGTGATCCACATCAGCATCACCATCTTAAACTCAGGGTTTGTGCAGGAACATGTCTTCACACTCTCTTATAGACAATCTAAACTCAATGATTTAAAAAACACTTATGTATAACACACACACACCCCCTATATATATATATATATATATATATATATATATATATATATATATATATATATATATATATAGATATATATATATATACTATATATATATATATATATATATATATATATATGCTGGGTGGCCACCATGCACCATGCTACCCAGCATATGAGGAGCTGTGAGATGGACAAGCGCTTCCCCATAGCCAAGATGCAGCCTTCACCTTGGAGCTACACACAAAGATCCTGGAATAAGCATACTCAGCAAGCTGATTGAGCACCTTACATCCACATAGCTGGTGCTAGTGAGTATGGTTATCAGGCGATGCTGGTTAGCTATCTGTTTCCGGGGACATCAACATTGTTAAAGGTGCCCCACCAAAGCGTTAGATTCAGCAACTTTTCCCAACATTGGTGGGAAAAGTACTTTATATATCTCAGCAGGCAAAACCCCCGAGGAGGGAAAGATCACACCACAATATATGGTGCCTAAACCTCCCCTGTCTCCCCCAGAATATCTCGGTATCCTTTCCACCTATAATGGTTCAGGGTGTAGCATCTTTTTTGGGGTTCTAAGTCACCTGGATATGCTACGAACTGTCGATTGGCCCCACCACAGGTCATTGATCAAACACAAGCATTAGCCCAACTGGGTATTTTTTCAGAGGAAATATATCTTCCCTCGTTAAGAAGGTCAGACCAATTATTTGTCTGTTTTGGTGCTCTCAAATAAGAGGCACCAACCAATAAGCAGACATTAAGCAGATGGATGGTTGAGACCCTAACCCTTTAAGGCACTGGCCTGGGGGATATTTTTCCTGGATATTTGTAGGGTGACAGGATGGTCCTCTCTGCACACATGTACTTGGTTTTACAATCTATATCTGGCAGAATCTTCCGCGGCCAGTATCGTTTATTACTATAGGTCCTACACACATTAGAAAGCGACATAGTGCTATGGCGGCGTGGGTATCTTAAGGCAGCTCGAGTTCCTGAATTGGAATGTGTTTAGGTTACGTATGTCAACCTGATTCCCCTGAGGAAAAAAAAGGTTGCATCACCTGTTATACCTTCAGCGTCCATGTCTGTGCTAAATGTGATGTTACTGCATCGTGAGGCGTATTAATATAGCATTACTTTCTGGTCGATGACATAATGCTTTCTATTTGGTCAGTTTTCACACATGCTTCACGCTGAAGATTATAAAAATATTTTTATATTGGTGGTTTATCCTTTATTTAACCATTTCTGTCTACTCGGGCCACTAAGATGCTTGTGCAGGTACTTGTTGTTTTTAAACTATAATGGCGCTACATCCCTTGTTGAGAATCACTAGTATTTATAAAATATATTTAGAAAATTAGAGTAATAAAAACAAAGCTTTGGCTAGCAAGGTTTTGGTCAATTTCAAAAAAACTAGCTTTTTTGCTGTGTTTGCTGCCTTTAACAAAACAATTTTGAAAAAACACCAATGAAGGTTTATGACATTATTAAAATACAGAGGCATTGTCATGCTTACACACAGTGCAACTACATAATTCCTGATACCTTTTTTTTTACCCATGTGAGGATGAGTTCTCTGTTAAGTCTGGTTTCTCTCAAGATTTTTTTCTATTCCATCTCAGAGAGTTTTTTTCCTGCCACCGTCGCCCCCGGCTTGCTCATCAGGGTCAAACTGATTTCTGATTCATTTGCATCTTATAATCTCTTTGATTGTGTACAGCTGCTTTGTGACAATGAACATTGTAAAACCCGCTATACAAATAAAATTGAATTGAATTAAATTAAATGCTTGACTCTGTGGTTAAACTTTGGAAAAAATTGACCTATGTTTAATACACAGTAGGAACACACATTCTTATCATAATATGATGCACTTTATTAAACATTTACATTTAAAAAGTGCTTTAAGGAACACAAAATACTGTAAAACTAGATAAGCAGGTTTAGAAGATGAATAAATAAATAAATAAATAGAATCATAGACTGTAGTGTGCGAACTGCACACCTCACCATCCGCTTTTTTGTCTTTGGTCTTGCTGTAGTCTGTTTTCTTTCTATCTCTCCATCCACCATAAACTTAACTACAGTTATCTTAACACATTCACCCCTAAACACATTCACCCCTAAAAACAATTCGGAGTATCGAATTGCATGACAAGTAAAGAAGGAACTTATATCATCTAAATTGCCTAGAGTTCACTGGAAAAAGAAAGAAAGACATCTAACTCTTTTTCTTTATTTTCCGCCATATCATAATATTTATTTTACTGATAATTGTCGTTTTGAATTACAATCAGCCATCAAGTTCGCTTACTCCAGCTGTGACATCTGCAGCATCGTTGCATGCGATATAGGCGGGACTCCTTCTTTATGTTTATACAGACATGATGTGATGAAACCCGTGCTCTTATTTCCCTCAAAATCCAACCTGTACAACTCACATTATAAAACATTAATACAAACTTTTTTGCAGGGTAAAATGAGTGTTTTTTAACACCAACAATGAGATTTTTTTTAAAATCAAAGTATATTATATACTTTTCATGAAGACCCTGAAGAATCAAATCAACTTGTTAATAAATAGGCATCTAATGCCCCCTTTAATAAAATCTCTATCGGTGCTGCTCTCATGTGAGCAAAACTATCAAAATGATACGTTTTTTAAAGTTTTTTTTAACTCAAACAGTTTTATTTTCCCCATGTGTGACCTTGAATGTCTGTTTATTTCTATAAAGTTTATTTTCTATAAAATCTTTTGAGTGTTTTTTTCTTGTATCATAGGGCAGATTTTCAGTTCTTTAATTGAAGTACAAAAGCACACAAGTCCAATCAATAAGAAAACCATTTTACAGTAAAGATCTATAGTAAATCAGAACAGTAACATGATTGAAGTAGATTAGTGATCAGATATAAGTTATAGAAAGATATAATCTTTTCTTTCGCACATCAGAGTATATTACATCTTTCGGTTATTTTTTCTGGACTCTTCTATTTTTGTCTCATCTTGCATTAAATGGTAGATGACGTAATTCAGCTCCTCGTTATCACACGCCTGTAGAAAGAGATATATCAAATTAGAAATGACAGATATCTTAATTTCTCACAAAAAGAAATTGCTTTTCTAATTATAATATTTATTCACACATCCTGAATATTTACCTTATCGAGAGTTTTGTCTGTTACATAATCTGGATTTAATTTTCCTGTAGGGAAGTAAAAAAAACAAGAAACATTTTATATATATATAATTTAACACTTAATTTTCATCTACGTTCACATTTTACTTTATATTTTTAGATGGTTTTATTAACTTTAATTAACCCTTAAGTTGACTTTTGGTCAAACCCAATTTGAAAGTTTATATTAAACATTTGAGTTTATTTTTGTGAAATTGGTAAAAAGTTATTTTATACTTAAAACTTTTGTGGACCTTTAACAATATTAAATGTAACTATAACAAACAAAGATGTTTAAGCAGTAAAACACATTGTGAGACATAATAATTAGTAGTAAATTTCCATGATCTTATCTAGTGCTTGAAATTTTCTAAATCAGTATTTCTAAAAAAAATAATAAACTGGCGATTCAATATATACAAAAGAAATTATCTATTATTTTGTGTATAATAATTTGTATAGTTGTAATGCACACTGACCACTTCCTTGTTTACAGTTTCTCCATTTATTGATTGGGGCCAAGATTAAAGCTAAGTTCACCACCACACACACTGCCAAAGCTACAGCAAAGTAGATCACTACAGGATCCAGAGATCTCTCTGTAAAACATCACAGTATAAACACAGCTACAACATGTAGACTGTGAAAGTTTTAGTACATTTCTATCCATTAACAACTTAAAAACTAGTTATTAAGTGGTTATTATAATATTAGTAGATAGAGTAGATAGAGTAATGTTTACCCAGCTGTATCCGTGTCCCGTTTCCGAATACAATCTTTCCACACAGGGCCACAGCGCAGTAGTAAGTTCCAGTATCGTCAAGGCTGAGGATGTTCTTGGAGAAGTTGTATACGCAGGTGTGTGTAGAAAATCCCCTCTCACACTGCTGGCTGCTGTTGTGATGAGTGTAAATGATTTGAGGATGGGTTTGTGGTGAAGCAGATCTGAACCAGAGCACTTGGAGTTCTGCTGCTTTGCTTTCAAAGAGAACTGAACACTGGAGAGTCACTGATGCTCCTGCAGGAACCATTGAGTCCCAAACACCACGCTGCGTCACAGACACTTTTACACCTCTGTCATCTGTTCAGTGTGATACAGACAGACTGAAAGCTTAATGTGGTCCTGTACAGCTAAACTGCTAGATTTCAGCTGGTCTATGAATTGTTTTACCTCTTTTACCCGGCTTGCTCATCAGGGACAAACTGATTTATGTTTAATTCTGTTTCATAATTTCATAATTGTAAAGCTGCTTTGTGACAATCACCATTGTAAAAAGCGCTATACAAATAAAACTGAATTGAATTGAATTGAATTTACATTTTTATGAGCAAAAATTATAAAAAAAACAGAAAAGATCAATTAAGCACAGTAAACTTTAATATTGTGTTTACCTAAATGATTTTGACTAAACATTTGCATTTCAGATCCATAACAAGTTATTGTCACTAGTGTAAACTTTAAGCGTCATTAAACTAGCTTCTTTCTTTAATGTGATTGGACATACAAGAGAACTGATTGTTGGATTATTACAAAAGGTGGAGTTTTATGTCTCGTCTGTTACCGTGATAAAGAGGACAAGAGTTTTACACTTGAACTTAACATCAAATTAATTGACTAAATAGGTTTAAGGACATTATATAAACACTAAGTTAGAATTTAAGTAGTACAGTTTACATGAGCGCCAACTTAAATATACAAGAATTTTATTATAATAACAACTCATATAATACGTTTTGACCCAATTTTTACTTAATTTATGGAGGAAATAAATTAACTCAATCAATTTAACTTATTGGGCAGCACGGTGACTTAGTGGTTTGCACTCTTGCCTTACAGCAGGAAAGTTCTGGGTTTGATTCCCGGGCAGGGGCATTTCTGAGTGGTGTTTGCAGGTTCTTCCTGTGTTTGCGTGGGTCCGGTGTGGGAGACATGAGTTAGAAAAAAGTTTCAGGGATATATTTATTACATTACATTCTTTTTTCCTACCTAATGTGAAATTACGAAAACATAGAATAATTAATACAGAACTTCGAAACTGTAGCTTTTAAGTGTAATTTTGACTCAATATCTTATTATTTTAATTGTCATATTATTTTAATGTAAATTCCCATCTAATGAATTTTTTATTTTGTATAATTTTTGTCTTTAAACATGTATTTGTTTGTATATAAGTTCATAATTGTTACTGCTTTTTCACAGCCTTAATCAAAAGTAAATTAAAAATGAATAAAAAAATAAAATTACTACAAAATTTTCCGCAGCTGTGTAAAAGTGTTTTACCTTTGACTGTTAGAAAAAAAAGTTCCATTTCCGAACGTGGTTGAATATTTTCTAAATCCACAGTAATACATGGCTTCATCTGATGGTTTTAAATCCAAAATATTTAAATGAAAGCTGCTTCTTTCAGCTTTAATGCTGAATTTTGGTGGTTTGAACATATCTTCATAAATGGGACTTGTAAGAGCTATGACGATGATGTGAGGCTCATGTCCGACTTTCTGCTTGTACCAAAAACGATGGTTTACCAAATTCTTTTAGTCGAAAACAGCGCAGAGTCACATTCTCATCACCGACATCAGCGGAGATCAGAAGGTCTGGCTGAGAGACATAACTTCCATGAACAGAAACTTAAAGAAAAAAAATATCAAAATTTAGTTTACTGCACTCATGTAGAAAAACACAATGTATAAATTAACTGACATCTCAGAAAAAAAGTTTAGTAAAGGAAAACATTAAATCAGAAGTCAACAATAGAAATCCTGGAGGGTTTGCTGTCCTGCAGAGTTTAGATCCACCTTTCCTATACAAACCTACAGTGCTTTGAAAAAGTACTCATACCCCTTACATTTTTTCACATTTTGTCACCTTACAACCAGAAACTTAAATGTATTTTATTGAGATTTTTTGTAAAAGATCAACACAAAGTAGCACATTATTGTGAAGCAAAAACGAAAATGATACATGGTTTTTAAAATTTTAAACAAACAAAAATCTAAAAAGTATGTTATACATTTGTATTCAGCCCCCCTGCTTTAATACTTTGTACAGCCACCTTTTGCTGCAATTACAGCTGCAAGTGTTTTGCGGTATGTCTCTACGAGCACTGCACATCTAGAGATTTTTGCCTATTCTTCTTTGCAAAGTGGCTCAAGCTCAGCCAGATTGTATGTGGAGCATCTGTAAACAGCGATTTTCAAGTCTTGACACAGATTCTCAATGGGATTTAGGTCTGGACCTGTGACTGGGCCTTTCTAACACTTAACATCTCCACAACATGATGCTTTCATCACCGTCTTTCACAGTGGGGATGGTGTGTTCAGGGTGATGAGCAGTGTTACTTTACCACCACACATAGCGCTTTGCGTTTGGGCCAAAGAGTGTCATCTGACCAAAGCAGGATTTCTCATGTTTTTCTTTTAACAATGACTTTCTTCTTGCCAGGCTTCCATAAAGATATGTGGAGTACACGACTGTCCTGTGGACAGATTCTCCCACCTAATCTGTGGATTTCTGTAGCTTCTCCAGAGTGACCATAAGCCTCTTGGCTGCTTTTCTGACCAGTGCTCTCCTTGCTCGGTCTGTCAGTTTAGATGGATAGCCATGTCTTGGTAGGTTTGCTGTTGTGGTATACTTTTTTTCATTTTTGGATAATGGATTGAACAGTGCTCCTTGAGATGTTTAAAGTTCAGGATATTTTTTAAAACTCAATCCTGCTTTAAATTTCTCCACAACTCTATCCCTAACCTGTCTGGTGAGTTCCCTGCTGTTTGTTTACTAGTGTTCTCTAACAAACCACTGAGACCTTTATACAACAGGTGTATTTATACTCAGACTAAATTACACACAGGTGGACTGATTAGGTGACTTCTGAAAGCAAATAAATTGCACTAGTTTTTTTATTTAGGGGTATCAGAGTACAAGGAGCGCTGAATACAAATGCAATCCACACTTTTCAGATTCTTATTGGCTTAAAATATTGAAAACCTTCATTTTCGTTCCACTTCACAATTATGTGCCACTTTGTGTTGGTCTGTTACAAAAAACCTTTCCAAAAAGAATTAAATTAAATTAAATTGTGTCAAAAATATACAGACAAATATAGAATAAAAGATTGAATAAAATAAAATAGAATAAAAGTAATATAAAATATAATAAAAAATAGTAATTAAGAAAAAATATTGAAAATAAAACACGTTACTACTTTAAAATCCTGAATATATGGACACAATAGTTCTAATTGTCTTAATAATACTTATTTCTGCTGTTTTTATTTATTAACTATTTAATAAAGAATATAAAGGAATTCTACAGAACTAAAAAAGTTGTATATATTTTATATCTGTGGTAGAAATGTACTTACTTAAAGATTGTCCCTAAATTTCTTTAATTTTGAAAGTTTAACCATTATTGTTATCTATATATAGTATATATATATATATATATATATATACTATATATATATAATATATATTTTTATATAACTTTTTATATGAAATGTACAGCATAAGTTAGTGTCAGTAAGATTTAGTATGGAAACTTACCCATTTGATTCAAAAGCATCACTGTAATCCATACCATCATCATTGTCTTTAGTCTTTGCTGTGCGTTTAGTCTTAGTTTGTGCAAAGTGAAATCTCTGTCTTCACTGACTTCCAATGTAATAGACTAGAAAGCTGGCAGGAGACTGTGGCTCCACCTTATACCTTGTTTTACTCGTCACACCTTTCGAATACTTTTCAAATAGAAAATAAGACGAGACAAAAAAATTGAAAAAAAGAGAACAACCTGTTTTTTTTCTCCTTTAAATCCTAAGTTTTATTTGATTAAAATACAGTTGATAACAATAGCATTGGTATTAATGATTTAACAAATCAAGTGTTACTTACCGGAAAAGACTAGTTTGAGGTAAGTTGTAATTTGTAATGATTTAAAGTGAATTAGAGATAAAATGTTTTTAAAAACTATTTAAATATTTATGACTAACCAATCAGTACAACCGTAGACATAAAATCTACTATTTTACACTTTTAGAAAAAAGCATACCAAAAAGTACGCTAAAAGTATTGCACATCACATCCTATTCTACACTTTGGGAAAGTCTTTTCAATAGATTGTGTCATATGATTGTGTGGATTTGTGTTCTTTTAGTTGTAATAGTGTTAGTGAGATCAGACACTAATGTTGGGGGGAGGAGGTCAGGGGTCCAGTAAGGGTTCAAGATTTTTTGTACCAGATAATAAATAAACTAATCTAACATGAAGAGGGAGAATAAAAATATTTAAAATCTTTATCAAATCTCCAGAATAACAATGGGAGTCACTCCGGCCCGTGTCATTTTCCGTAAAGAGAAAAGGACAGTTATGTGACCTTCACTGAAAAAAAGGTTGGAGATAAAACATAACATTCACGTTCGGGGACCCCTTTTAAGAGACATCTAGTTCAATGATACTCTAATCACTAACCAGGAACATTTTATTTAATTTGCAAGCTAATATATTAAAAAAATCAATGAATAATAAAGTCAAAGAAAAAAAAGCTAGAAGGTCGTGGTGATAGGATGAGAAGAAGAGCTACTGGTGGATTTTAAGGGGAAGCACAATTTATTTAAAGTGTTTTCTAGATCAATGGTAGTCGATTGAAGACACATTTTGAATTAAGATTTCTAAGAAACCTTTAGTGTGTTTTCATACTGTGTTCTTTTGCCAGTCCTAAAATTATTATTAGCCGTTCTGTCTGTCTGTCTGTCTCTCTCTCTGTCTTTCTCTTACACACACACACACACACACACACACACACACACACAACACAAACACTCTCTCTCTCCCTCTCTCTCTCTCTTTTTTCCTACCCCCAACTTATTAATACCAGAATATGATTTCCCATAAGATAAAACAAGATATTTTTTTTTTATTGAAAAAAAAACTATTTAGAGGGGGTGGGGGGTGCGGGGCTTGTGGGGGTGCTCTCAAAAAACAAGGGGGGGGGCTTACACTACATTTTTTGATAGGGGGCAAAAATATACATTTATTCTTTCATTAATTTATCTTTTATGCCCACTTATTCTCTAATTAATGGTGATGGGGTTCTGCTGAAGCCTATCCCAGCCGTCTCTGAAAGGGCGAGAGGCAGGAGGGGTACACGCTGGGCAGGTCTCCAGTCCATTACAGGGCCACTGTGGGAGAAAACCAAGCACTCGGAGTAAACCCACATGCAAACTTAACACAGAAAGGCCCTTGCCCGGGAACCGAACCCAGACCTTCTCACTGTGAGGCAACATTGATCAAATTTAAAGTTTAAATCAATCAACGTCAATGAATTAACACCCACAATATTGGAGAAATCAAGGTGGCGGCACACAGACAATAGACTATTTTATAGTTTGGCAACTTTTATAACTAGGTTGTAGGTTTAGTTTTAAAAGAGTATCAGATCTGTAGTCACTATGTGACAAAACATTCTGCAACTTTCTTGAAGTAAACGACAAGGTACATGCATGTGTGTATGTTTGTGTGTGCACTGAAGTGTGTTTGGTGGTTTTATATCTTTGTTTGCGCCTTCACACACTGCATCTCTGCAGGCCGCTCTGACCACCCGAGTCGCTTTTCTCAGAAATCAGTTTCTCATTTCTCAAACTTTCCACAGGAAGTATTTTTGTTTGCCACACCATCATTCACACAATCACAGGTTCTCTTTTTATTTTATTTATCAGCTAGGATGCCATTTGCACAGTTAATTAGTTATTCGGCTTTATATTGTTGATGTTTAAAAAAATCCACATTGGAAGAGACTTTGGTACATTCGAACGAAACACAAAAATTAATACAAAAATGAGTGTTTTTTTTAAATACAGTATGTCACAGAAGTGAGTACACCCCTTACTACCTGTCCTGTTAAATCGCTGTATGGTCTTGGCCACCGTGCTACAGGGTCTTGGCAATCTTCTTGTAGCCTAGGCCATCTTTATATAGAGCAACAATTCTTTTTTTTTTTTTTTTTTTTTTTTTTTTTTTTTTTTTTTTTTTTTTTGTTCAGATCCTCAGAGAGTTCTTTGCCATGAGGTGCCATGCTGAACTTCCATTGACCAGTATGAGAGAGTGAGAGCAATAACACCAAATTTAACACACCTGCTCCCCATTCATACCTGAGACCTTGTAACACTCACTATGTTATGTTAAAATGGCTACTTGGACCCAATTTGGACATTTCCTCTTAGTGGTGTACTTACTTTTGTTGCCAGGGGTTTAGACATTAATGGCTGTGTGTTGAGTTTTTTTTTGATGGGACAGCAAATTTACACTGTTACACAAGCTGTACATTCACTACTTTACATTGTAGCAGAGTTTAATTTCTTTAGTGTTTTCACATAAAAAGATATAATAAATATTTACAAGAAATGTAAGGGGTGTACTCACTTCTGTGACATACTGTATATATGAAATCTGCAATTGTTAAAAAAATAATGTAGGGATGTGCTGTTATAAAAATTACAGTTTAAGAAAGTTCAGTGATTATTTGTTGTTAATCAATGATAAATTATTAATTAATATTTTAAAAAAAGGTTATCAATTTACCACTGGCTCACTTTGTGTTTAAGGTTAACTCTAAAATTCCTAAAGAGACTTGTTAAAAAAACATTTTTAAATATTATACAATACAATACAATACAATATATTTAAAAAATAGTATTTGCCAGTAAATATTTGCCAGCGACAAACACAGTTTAGATGCACAGGCCATATTCTTAAGTATATATTTATTTAACTAAAATACATTTTTTAAAATGAGGATAAAAAAAAAAATATAATACAGTAAAAAATAAAAAAATAATACAAACAAACAAACAAACAAACAAACAAACAAAAAAAAAGACATCTTTAAATATGTATTTTTACATTTGCAGCATTTTGGCAGACTCTCTTATCCAGAGTGACTTACATTCATTTCTTTCCTACAACTGAGCAATTGGGGGTTAAGGGCCTTGCTCATGGGGCCCATTGAGCAGTGATAACTTGGTGGTGCTGGGAATCAAACCCCCCCCCCTGATCTTCCAATTAGCAGTTCAACACCTTAACCACTTGCGCTTCCCTAATTTTTTGGGTCTACATTTATGTGGAATTCTGTTTATGGCTCTATCATATGTTGTATGATTTCATTAGAAAATGTTTTTTTTAATTCGCTTTGGTTTTGCTCTGCAGTGTAAATCTCTCTGCTCTGGTAAACAGGAAGGTACAGCAAGCCAAAACAGAAATGAAATGTTTCACACCACTGTTACCTTTAACTTTTTAGACCAAATTAATTTTGAACTCTTCTTTTTATATTTGTTATGTTCTGTAAAGCTGCTTTGAAACAATGTCAATTTGATAAAACCTCCATACAAACAAATCTAAATTGAGTTCTATGAATTAAAGAAATGTTTCGTATGCAATATTCGATAGTAAGTTTTTATTTCTCACTGATAAAAATGTTTCTGAACCGTGACCATCACGCGAGGCTTGTGTCCTACTACTTGTTTGTACCAAAGGATTGGATCAGTGTTTTCCTCATTTTTTCGAAAGCAGTGTAGAGTCACGCTATCCCCAGCAGCAGCAGAGATCTCCCGGTTTGGCTGATAGACGAGGTCTGATTGTAGAGAATCTAATGTAAAAACAAAAAAAGTCATGTGTTAATTCTATAAAATTATTATTATTATGCTGTGTGACTTCATCTTATTACACATTTGCTTTAGCTGGTTGTTCAGTAAATCATACTTTTCATTTGGGACTAATTTAAAGTGTTTTTACATTAATGAAATCAAGCCAAAAAAAATTATTCCAAATTGAAATTTACTTTTCAAAAGGTATTGAGTTACCTTTCCAAAGCAAACAGATTACATTTTTGTAAGATTATATGGTTCATGTGCTATATTTTATTACAGTTTCCTTATATATATGTAGATACAGTATGCGCGCACTGAGATTATACAATCAATATAACACAGTATATAGTGAGCATAAATTAAGATAAAAAAAAATATGATTTGATCCCCTGCTGGTTTTGTATGTTTGGTTACTGAAAAATAAATGATCAGTCTATAATTTTGATGGTAGCGAGAGAAAAAAATCTTAACCAAGATCAAAAAAGCTGTCCAAGGACTTTTCCGGGACAAGATTGTAAAGCTAGACAAGGCTGGAATGGCCTTGAATGGTTTAAAGGTGACAAAACAATTGGTGTGATTATTCACACCAAATAACTCAATCTCTCCCGTCTGGGGCTCCATGCAAGATCTTACCTCATGGAGTTTTAATGATCATGGAAATGCTGGGAATAAGCCCAGAACTACACGGGAGAATCTTGTCAATGATCAGAAGGCAGTTGGGAGCATAATCACCAAGAAAACATTTACTGTTAGAATAAACCGACCATTAAAATGATAGACTGATCATATCTTTTCAGCGGGATCATTTTTTTTACCCTTACTGCATATAATCAATATAACCCAGTTTATAGTGATCAAATACAATCAATATACAATCCAGATCTACTTATTTATTATATAAGATGCAATATACTGTATAGAATTTCTTATATGCATCTTATTAAGTGGAAAAGGAAGCTAAATATCAGTCACATATAGTGATAATACCAGTAAATTAACAACATATTTATAATAAAACTGTTAAAGTCCTATTCCTTTTTCTTGAAAAACTAATAGAAGTATCACCTGTGTGTTTTTTGTAGAATTAACAAATCTGGTAGCACTATAGTGTAATATTCACACTATAGTCAATAGCAGTAAAAAAATACTACATATTTAACCTCCAGAAGAGAGCTATTTAAATTTACTGCATTATTGCATTAAAGTATTCAGGTCAGATTATTAAATAGAAATATATTTAAAAACAAAAACAAAACAGTGCTCTGAGTCACATCAGCTTCAGCATCTGGAGTCTAAGGTTTATGCATATTTAAAATCTACCCAAACTAGATATGATAATTTTTTGGGTTTTTGTTTGCACCTGCATTTTGCCTTAAACTATGACCACTTATCAATCTGAATAGAAAGCACCACTGTGATCCACGTCAGCATCACCATCTTAAACCCAGGCTTTGTGCATGAACATGACCTCACACTGTCTTGTACGCAATCTGAGCCTGGGGGGTGTTACTACAAAGTTTGAAGGCTCAGCCCCCCCCTAACCTCTGTCTGCAGATTCAAAGGGTGTCTTCCAATGGTAAATGTTTAACCTTTTTTTGCTATATGTAGCTTTACTAACTTCTATATTTCTGCAGTGTATATGTAAACTATAACCTCAATACACAAATTTGCCTACCACAAAACAAGCAAAACAATTTGAACAGAAAGTTGGAACTCAAGCTGCACTGAAATGCTTTGGAAACACCTGTGTGTAACAAATATAATAAATATAATAATAATTGAATTAGAATGGGCCTCCTAGATGGAGCTCACGGAGGAGCATAAGACGGGCCTTGCCTTATCTGACTCGCTGACTGCTAGCCCAGTCGGTGTCATGACTTCCCTCTCCAGCCACCAGAGGGCGCCATCAGCGGCATTCTGAACAACGCTTCTTCTGTTACCTACTTTATAAGCTAGTCGATTATGTTAACACGTTGCAAAGTATTGTTCTATATGACTTACCGAGCGTTTCTCTGTGTGTTCACCTCGTGTTCTGACCTTGGCTCTGTTTCTCGTTTTTGGATTATTGGATTGCGTTTTGGATTTGGTTGCTTGAATTTATCCGCCTACTGTGTACCGTTTATCTGCCTGCCTGACAACTCTTCTTATTACCCTTCTTCTCTAAATAAAGTCTACATTTCTGCATTATGGATTCTACTCTGTCTACATCATTACACAATACTTTGCCTTCATTGAATCCAGTGGAACTGGCGACGGTGGATTATCATGCACAGGCACTTCAGACGCAGCTCGCTCAGTTGCGTGTACTGCCACCTCCAGCGTCTACCCCCTCAAGCTCTGCGTCGTCATCTGGACCCTTCGCTTTTCCAGAGAAGTTCGACGGATCTCCGGAGCGGTGCAGAAGATTCATATGCCAGTGTAACATTCTTTTTGAGAACCAGCCAGCAGATTTCTCTGACACGCTAGAGTGGGCTTCCACTGTTTGGGATTCTGACACGCTCATTTCCTTGTCAGTAGATCACTTAATGGGGCAGCTGAAGGAGGTGTTTCAATAACCAGCAGGGGGTTTGGATGTATCTACTCAGGCTACGTCAAGGGGAGATGACGGCCGGTAAGTATTCCATACGTTGTTGGACTCTAGCAGCACAGAGTGGGTGGAATAAGGTGTCATTAAATTGTGTGTTTAAGGATGGTTTACACTCCCGATTGCAAGCTGGTTCCTTTTCACAATATGTGGGCATGGCCGTTCGGCTGGATAACCTGCTACTCAACAGCCCTCATGCCATGCAGGGGACTCTACCTCCGCTGAGCTGTTCATATAGCACAGAGGATGTTGAACCTATGCAAGTGGAGTTCACCAAAGTGACTTCCCAGTAGCGTCAACATCGTCTCCAGCATCGTCTATGCCTATATTGAAGGGGCCCCAAACACATTGCTGCTTCCTGTCCCCAGAAGTCTACTCGTCAGACTAAAGTGAGTTACCCGGTTTACTCTCTCCCTTCTGCTATATGTTTGTCGTTGCCTGCAGCTATCAGAATTTATGCAATCTGTCATCCCTTTCCAGCGCTAATGGATTCCGGGGCATCTCTTAATCTAATCAATAAACAAGTGGTTAAAGAACTCTATATTCTTGTGACACCCTGTGATCCTCATATTCGTATCTCGGCAGTTGATGGCAAACTTATCGGCCCAGGCATCACTCAAGGTACCACCAAGATCACCATGTGTGTAGGGGAGCTGCATCAGGAACGCATCTCCTTCTATGTGGTTTCGTCACCTCATGCTCCGATTATCTTGGGGTATCCATGGTTCAACAAACACAACCCCACTATTTCCTGGACTCAGAGGGACATCACACACTGGTCGTCACACTGTCAACAACACTGTCTGCCTTCTGTATCTCCCTTGCCTTGTTTAACCACTGACATCCACACCCCTGAGATCGCCTAACTCATCTACCATTCCTCAAGATTATCACGATTTTCTGGGGGTATTCAGCAAAACCAAGGCCTCTAAACTGTCTCCGCTCGTAGCCAATGCTATACCACCTTGCAGCCGAGTATATTCTTTCTATAGCCGGAGACCAAGACTATAGAAGATTACGTCAATGACACTCTTGTATCTGGCTTTATTCCACCCTCTACTTCTCGGGCAGCATCGGGATTTTTATTTGTTGAAAAGAAAGATGAAAGCCTACGCTCTTGCATTGAGAACCGGGGTCTCAAAGTGACTGGTCAAAACCGCTACCCATTACCTCTAGTACTGGCTGCCCTTAAACAGCTAAAAGAGGCTGGATATTTTACTAAACTAGATTTCAGGAGCGCATACAACCTGATCCACCTACATGAGGGTTGATGAATGGAAGACAGCCTTTATTACCACTAGGGAGCATTGCGAGTATTTGGTTATGCCATATGGACTGTCTAACGGCCCAGCTGTTTTCCATTTGTTTATCAACGACATCTTCAGAGGTCTACTAAATGTGTATGTTATCGCCTACATTGATGATATACTAATCTACTCACAAACACTGTTCCAGCACGTGAGGCATGTCAGGACAGTCTTGTTTCGGCTGCTTGCTTAGGAAAAATAGGCTTTACATCAAATCTGAAAAGTGTGAATTCCATCAGACCCACATTCAGTTCCTGGGGTATAACATTAGTGCCAGTGGTGTATCTATGGATAAGTCCAAAGTGGCAGCTGTAACCGAGTGGCTTAACCCGCGACAGTAAGGGAATTTCAGTGTTTCAGTGTTTCCTGGGTCTCGCCAACTTTTATCGTCGGTTCATTAGAAACTTTAGTCGAACCGCTTCACCACTGGCATCAAGTTGGGATGAAGCCGCAACCCTAGCCTTTGACAAACTAAAAGTTCACCTCAGCCCCAGTTGTCCAGCACGCTGACCCTAAACTGCCCTTTGTCGCAGAGTTAGATGCTTCGGACTGTGGGGTCGGGGCGGTGTTATCTCACACTGACCTTCCTATTTCACAAGGCTTCACCACTGTGTGGACAGGTTTTCCAAGGCATGGTTTCGCTTAAGAGGCTTCCCTCGGCTCTTGAGACAGCTACCGCCCTGTTTCAGCATGTATTCTGAGTCAGCATGTATTCTGGGCAGCTGGCCCTGATGACATCCCTGGACGCGTATTCAGAGCATGCGCGCAGCAGTTGGCTGAGGTCTTCGCGAACTTCAATCTGTCCTTGGCCCAGGAAATCGTCCCCACTTGCTTCAAGTCTGCTACCATTGTACCAGTGCCGAAGCACTCTGCTGCAAAAGAACTGGGTGACTTTGGTCCAGTCGCACTCACCCCAGTTATCGCAAAGTGCTTTGAAAGACTGGTCCTCAGCCACCTTAAAGCCTGACTGCCACCCAACCTGGACCCTCAGAAATTTGCCTATCACCCAAATAGGTCAACTGAAGATGCCATTTCCACAGTACTACATTCTACCCTGACTCACTTGGACAACCCCGACACTTTTGCTAGGATGCTGTTTGTTGATTTTAGTTCAGCTTCTAATACTGTTAGCCCTTCTAAGCTTACCTTGAAGCTGAAACAGCTCGGCATCAGCACACACCTTTGCAATTGGACCCTAGACTTCCTTACAAACAGTCTGTTCGATTGAATAACATCACCTCCTCCAATCTCACCATCAGCACCGGGGTTCCCCAGGGATGTGTATTGTCCCCTCTCCTATATTCCCTTTTCACCTATGACTGCATGCCTGTCTATGCGTCAAACAGCATTGTCAAGTTCGCAGGTGACACCACGGTAGTCGGCCTGATCAGAGGTAACGATGAGACGACCTACAGGGAGGAGATCCAGCACCTGGTAGCATGGTGTGAGGACAATAACCTGGAACTAAACACTAAGAAGACAAAGGAGGTAATTGTGGATTTCAGACGAGCTAGCAATCACACTCATCCTCCAATACACATCAACGGAGCGGCTGTTGAACCTAGCTTCAAGTTCCTAGGAATCCATCTCTGAGGATCTCACCTGGTCTCTGAACTCTTCTTTCCTGGTCAAAAAGGCTGCTGGGCTTTTTTGCTAATGGAGCTGGTGTTGAGTGACCAGGTGAGTTTCTCCGTCAGGTGGACACCAAGAAAGTTAGTGTCCTTGACGATCTCAATTGAGGAGCCGTCGATTCAGCGGAGAGTGGTCGCTCTTTGTTTTCCTGAAATCAACAACTATCCCCCTAGTCTTGTCAACGTTCAGAGACTGGTTGTTTTACCTCCTCTCTGTATGCTGACTCGTCGATCTTGCTGATGAGACCCATCACGGTCGTGTCATCGGCGAACTTGACGATGTGATTTGAGCTGTTCATTGCTGCACAGTCATGAGTCAGCAGAGTAAACAGCAATGCAGTACGCAGCCGTGCGGGGCCCCAGTGCTCAGTGTGGTGGTGCTGGAGATGCTGCTTCCCATCCGGACTGACTGAGGTCTTCCCGTCAGAAAGTCCAGGATCGAGTTGCAGATGGAGGTGTTCAGACCCAGCAGGCTCAGCTTCTCGATCAGATGCTGAGGGATGATTGTGTTAAATGTTGAAATAAAGTCTATGAACAGCATTCGTACGTATGTGTTTTTATTGTCCATGTGTGTGAGGGCCAGGTGGAGAGTTGTGTATAGCGTCGTCCGTGGAACGGTTTGGACGGTACACAAACTGTAATTGGTCCAGTGTGGGGGTCTGAAGAGCAGAAGTAGCTCCTGTTGGCCACGTTCTCAGCTTCTTTGGCGGCGTCCGGAACTCTTTCGCTGAGCCATGTTTCCGTGAAAGCAAAGACACAACAGTTTCTAAATTCACGCCATGTAGCTCGCTGTAGCCGGATATAGTCCAGTTTATTATCCAGGGAGCGAACGTTTGCCAGTAGCATGGCCGGCTTTGGGTTGGCGGCTTTTAGCCTAGTTCCCGGCCGGCCTGAACTAGGGTTTGCTTTTAGCCTAGCACGGACCCGCCCGCTTTCCGCCCTTCCGCTTCCTTGCGCACCGCTTTCGATGTCCCTTCTCCCGGGCGCGCCGGCTTCAGGTGACGCCGAGGGCTGGGGGCCTGGTCCTCGTAGCAAGCCGAGGTCGCGAAGTTTGTTCCGTAGATCTTTACGCAGGCATGTTGCTGCTGCATGATCATTATGTTCTAAAAGCGTCTGGCGGGTCGTATACATGAACACCAATGCTTTCGGTGTCCATGTGGCGTGTTTGGTCGGGCTAAAAACATAAATAGCACCATTTTGGATCCGGAGTGGCCGCTGTGTGCTACTGCCGCGCCGCCATCTTGGAATCCTCTGTATACCCTATTTATTACATTGCTATTTATTGTAAATAAGCCACTTATGCACTTCTGGTTAGATGCTAACTGCATGTCATTGGCTCTGTACATGTACCTTGCACAATGACAATAAAGTTGAATCTAATCTAATCTAATTTAATCTAATTTAATCTTTCTCTCTCTTTCTCTCTCACTATTGAGCTACATATGACACAACGGAGCTGCCGGTGATCCAGACCCCATCTCTACCCGGGACCTGTTGGACCCTTCCCTGTGAACTGCTCCAGTTGATGATACATCACCAGGGTGACCAAGGACGTCCCACTCAGACTTAAAAGACGTTCCAGCTGTTCTTTAAGGACTTACGATTTAAGTTGCTCACACACACACAGTGTAACTACATAATTCCTGTTACCTGTTTTTCACCCAAATGAGGATGGGTTCTCTGTGAGTCTGGTTCCTCTCAAGGTATCTTCCTATTTCCTTCTCAGGGAGTTTTTCCTTGCAAACTGAGGGACAAACTGATTTCTGTCTCATTTTCAATTTATAATTTCTTTGATTGTGTAAAGCTGCTTTGTGACAACCACCATTGTAAAAAGAGCTATACAAAAAAATTTGAATTGAATTGAATTATGCTAACACGTTGCGAAGTATTGTTCTATATGACTCAACAAGTGTTTCTCTGTGTTTTTTCTCATGTTCTGACTTTTGGTCTGTTTCTCGTTTTTGGATTATTGGATTGCATTTTGGATTTGGTTGCTTGGATTTATCTGTCTACTGTGTACCGTTTATCTGCCTGTCTGACTACTCTTCTTATTACCCTTCTTTTCTAAATAAAGTCTACATTTCTGCATTATTGATTCTACTCCGTCTACATCATTACAGTCGGCCTTGCTCAGGCTGTGGAAGCCTGCTATACAGAGGTTCCCCCCCAAGAGAACAGCCCAAGCATTAGCTATATTGGAACTGTGGACTTACCACCATGCTACACAGCATATGAGGAGCTGTGAGGTTGTAACCAGTGCAGCGATATAAGCGGGACTCCTTCTTTATGTTTATACAGACATGCCGTACTGACACCCGTGCAATTGACATTATAAAACATTAATACAAAATTGTAAACAGAACTTTTTTACAGGGTAAAATGAGTGTTTTTTAACATCAACAAGAAGAATTTTAATCAAAGTATATTATAGACTTTTCATGAAGACCCTAAAAAATCTAATTAACTTGTGAATAAATGGGCATCCGAGTTTTTTCATTCAAACTGCTTTATTTGCCCCATGTGTGACCCTGAATGTCTGTTTATTTCTTTTAGGAAACTAATACATTTCAGATGATAATGATTATTTTTCATCAACACACCAAGTGTTTTTTTTTCTTGTATCATAGAGCAGATTTTCAGTTCTTTAGTTGAAGTACAAAAGCACACAAGTCCAATCAATAAGAAAACCTTTTCACAATAAAGATCTACAGTAAAAATAAGATCAAAAGAGTAACAACATTGAAGTGGATTAGTGATCAGATCTAAGTTATAGAAAGACCTCGCACATCAGAGTATATTACATCGTTCGGTTGTTTTTTCTGGACTTTTCCTTTTTTGGCTCTTCTCGCATTGAATTGTAAGGCAGTGTAATTCAGCTCCTCGTTGGCACACGCCTGTAGAAAGAGATATTTCAAATTATAAATGACAGATATCTGAATTTATCACAACAACAAATTACTTTTCCTTTTATAATATTTATTCACACATCCTGAATATTTACCTTATCGAGAGTTTTGTCTGTTACAGAATCTGGATGTAATTTTCCTGTAGGGAAGTAAAAAAAAAAAAAAAAAAAACATTTTATATTTATAATGTTACAGTTAATTTTTATCTATGGTCACATTTCATTAATTTTTTCAGATGGTTTTATTAATGTTAATTAAGTTGCCCTTGGGTCAAAATTTACCCAATTTAAAAGTTTATATTAAAAATTTCAGTTTATTTTTGTAAAATTGGTAAGAAGAAACAGGCTGTAACCCAGATTTAGGACAAACAGTTAACTTAGGAGAACAAAGATGGCATGGGAAGACAATGTTAATATTTATCGCTATAATGTGAGCAGTGATAACACGGATTAAAAACTTTTGTGGTTAAGCAGTAAAAGACATTATAAGACTTAATAATTAGTAGTAATTTCTTTGGTCTTTTTTCCACGACCTTAGCTAGTGATTGAAATTTTCTTAATCAGTATTTCTAAAAAAAAAAAAAACCCTAATAAACTGGCGATTTAATATATACAGAAGAAATTATAAAATATTATGTGTTTAATAATTTTTATAGTTGTAATGCAGACTAACCACTACCTTGTTTACAGTTTCTCCATTTATTGGTTAGGGCCAAGATTAAAGCAAAGTTCACCACCACACACACTGCCAAAGCTACAGCAAAGTAGATCACTACAGGATCCAGAGATCTCTCTGTAAAACATCACAGTATAAACACAGCTACAACATGTAGACTGTGAAAGTTTTAGTACATTTCTATCCATTAACAACTTGAAAACTAGTTATTAAGTGGTTATTATAATATTAGTAGATAGAGTAATGTTTACCCAGCTGTATCCGTGTCCCGTTTCCGAATACAATCTTTCCACACAGGGCCACAGCGCAGTAGTAAGTTCCAGTATCGTCGAAGGCTGAGGATGTTCTTGGAGAAGTTGTATACGCAGGTGTGTGTAGAAAATCCCCTCTCACACTGCTGGCTGCTGTTGTGATGAGTGTAAATGATTTGAGGATGGGTTTGTGGTGAAGCAGATCTGAACCAGAGCACTTGGAAGTTCTGCTGCTTTGCTTTCAAAGAGAACTGAACACTGGAGAGTCACTGATGCTCCTGCAGGAACCATTGAGTCCCAAACACCAAGCTGCGTCACTGACACTTTTACACCTCTGTCATCTGTTCAGTGTGATACAGACAGACTGAATGCTTAATGTGGTCCTATACAGCTAAACTGCTAGATTTCAGCTGGTCTATGAATTGTTTTACCTCTTTACATTTTTATGAGCAGAAATTATAAAAAAACCCCCCAGAAAAGATCAATTAACCACAGTAAACTTTAATATTGTGTTTACCTAAATGATTTTGACTAAACATTTGCATTTCGGATCAATAACAAGTTATTGTCACTAGTGTAAACTTTAAGCGTCATTAAACTAGCTTCTTTCTTTAATGTGATTGGACATACAAGAGAACTGATTGTGTGATTGTTACAAAAGGTGGAGTTTTATGTCTCGTCTGTTACCGTGATAAAGAGGACAAGAGTTTTACACTTGAACTTAACATCAAATTAATTGACTAAATAGTTTAAGGACATTATATAAACACTAAGTTAGAATTTAAGTACAGTTTACATGAGCGCCAACTTAAATATACAAGAATTTTATTATAATAACAACTCATATAATACGTTTTCACCCAATTTTTACTTAATTTATGGAGTAAATAAATTAACTCAATCAATTTAACTTATTGGGCAGCACGGTGACTTAGTGGTTTGCACTCTTGCCTTACAGCAGGAAAGTTCTGGGTTTGATTCCCGGGCAGGGGCATTTCTGAGTGGTGTTTGCAGGTTCTCCCTGTGTTTGCGTGGGTCCGGTGTGGGAGACATGAGTTAGAAAAAAGTTTCAGGATATATTTATTACATTACATTCTTTTTTCCTACCTAATGTGAAATTACGAAACATAGAATAATTAATACAGAACTTCGAAACTGTAGCTTTTAAGTGTAATTTTGACTCAATATCTTATTATTTTAATTGTCATATTATTTTAATGTAAATTCCCATCTAATGAATTTTTTATTTTGTATAACATTGTTTTTATCTTTTTGTGTCTTTAAACATGTATTTGTTTGTATATAAGTTCATAATTTTGTTACTGCTTTTTCACAGCCTTAATCAAAAGTAAATTTATTTTATGCTGACAGCATAATAATTGAAATTCATCTAATATAGTAACAGATCAACTACAAAATACTTAAAATTACAAATACAAAATTTCCGCAAACATAATGACAACATAATATCTTAAAAACAACAAGCAATTAGAATAAGAAGATCTTAAATCAAAATATTATGTTAAACTAATAAGATATTTGGACACACTTTAATAAAAAATGAATAAAACTAGCTGTGTAAAAGTGTTTTACCTTTGACTGTTAGAAAAGTTCCATTTCCGAACCTGGTTAAATATTCTCTAAATCCACAGTAATACATGGCTTCATCTGATGGTTTTAAATCCGAAATATTTAAATGAAAGCTGCTTTTTTCAGCTGTAATGCTGAATTTTGGTGGTTTGAACATATCTCCATAAATGGGACTTGTAACAACTGTGACGATGATGTGAGGCTCATGTCCGACTTTCTGCTTGTACCAAACGATGGTTACAAATTCTTTTAGTTGAAAACAGCGCAGAGTCACATTCTCACCGACATCAGCGGAGATCAGAAGGTCTGGCTGAGAGACATTACTTCCCTGAGCAGAAACTTAAAGAAAAAAAATATCAAATTTAGTTTACTGCACTCATGTAGAAAAACACAATGTATAAATTAACTGACATCTCAGAAAAAAAGTTTAGTAAAGGAAAACATTAAATCAGAAGTCAACAATAGAAATCCTGGAGGGTTTGCTGTCCTGCAGAGTTTAGATCCACCTTTCCTATACAAACCTACAGTGCTTTGAAAAAGTACTCATACCCCTTACATTTTTTCACATTTTGTCACCTTACAACCAGAAACTTAAATGTATTTTATTGAGATTTTATGTAAAAGATCAACACAAAGTAGCACATTATTGTGAAGCAAAACGAAAATGATACATGGTTTTTAAAATTTTAAACAAACAGAAATCTAAAAAGTATGTTATACATTTGTATTCAGCCCCCCTGCTTTAATACTTTGTACAGCCACCTTTTGCTGCAATTACAGCTGCAAGTGTTTTGCGGTATGTCTCTACCAGCATTGCACATCTAGAGACTTTTTTGCCTATTTTTCTTTGCAAAGTGGCTCAAGCTCAGCCAGATTGTATGTGGAGCATCTGTAAACAGCGATTTTCAAGTCTTGACACAGATTCTCAATGGGATTTAGGTCTGGACTTGTGACTGGGTTCTAACACTTAACATCTCCACGACATGATGCTTTCATCACCGTCTTTCACAGTGGGGATGGTGTGTTCAGGGTGATGAGCAGTGTTACTTTACCACCACACATAGCGCTTTGCGTTTAGGCCAAAGAGTCTCATCTGACCAAAGCACCTTTTTCCACAGCAAAATGCAAGCAGGATTTCTTATGTCTTTCTTTTAACAATGACTTTCTTCTTGCCAGGCTTCCATAAAGATATGTGGAGTACACGACTGTCTGTGGACGACTGTCCCACCTGTGGACAGATGTGGATTTCTGTAATCTCTCTCCAGGGACAGTAAGCTCCGATTCTCCCAGTGACCATAATCCTGTGGAATCTGTGGATTTTCTGACCATAGACCACCAGTGCTCTCCTTGCTGACCAGTAGTGCTGTCAGTTTAGATGGAGATGGATATGTCTTGTAGGTTTGCAGTTGGTGGTTTGCATTGTGGCACTTTTTTTTCATTTTTTGGATAATGGATTGAACAGTTGAACAGGTGCTTTTTTCTTTGATGATGTTTTAAATTTCAGGATATTTTTTAAAACTCAAAACTCAATCTCAATCCTGCTTTAAATTTCTCCACAACTCTATCCCTAACCTGTCTGGTGATGAGTTCCCTGTGTTTTTCCCTGAAACCACCTGTTTGTTTGTGTTTGTTTACTAGTGTTCTCTAACAAACCACTGAGACCTTTATACTACAACAGGTGGTATATTATATACTCATACTTCACCACCACTAAATTACACACAGGTGGACTAATTAGGTGACTTCTGAAAGCCAATTGAATTGCACTAGTTTTTTAGTTAGTTTTTTATTTAGCTTCTAGGAACCATTTAGGGGTATCAGAGTTAGAAGGGGGTATTCGCAAGGGGCGCTGAAGGGGCGCTGAATACAAATGCAATCCACACACTTTTCAGATTCTTATTGGCTTAAAATATTGAAAACCATGTATCACATTCATTGTCGTTCCACTTCACAATTATGTGCCACTTAACATTATGTGTTGGTCTGTTACACAAAAACCTCTTTCCAAAAAGAATTAAATTAAATCAAATTGTGTCAAAAATATACAGACAAATATAGACAAATAATATAAGATTGAATAAAATAAAATAGAAGAAAAGTAATATAAAATATAATAAAAAATAGTAATTAAGAAAAAAATATTGAAAATAAAACACGTTACTACTTTAAAATCCTGAATATATGGACACAATAGTTCTAATTGTCTTAATAATACTTATTTCTGCTGTTTTTATTTATTAACTATTTAATAAAGAATATAAAGGAATTCTACAGACTAAAAAGTTGTATATATTTTATATCTGTGGTAGAAATGTACTTAAAGATTGTCCCTAAATTTCTTTAATTTTGAAAGTTTAACCCTTATTGTTCTATATATATAAATAATTTTTATATAACTTTTTATATGAAATGTACAGCATAAGTTAGTGTCAGTAAGATTTAGTATGGAAACTTACCCATTTGATTCAAAAGCATCACTGTAATCCATACCATCATCATTGTCTTTAGTCTTTGCTGTGCGTTTAGTTTTAGTTTGTGCAAAGTGAAATCTCTGACTTCACTGACTTCCAATGTAATAGACTAGAAAGCTGGCAGGAGACTGTGGCTCCACCTTATACCTTGTTTTACTCGTCACACCTTTCGAATACTTTTCAAATAGAAAATAAGACGAGAAAAAAAATTGAAAAAAAAAGAACAACCTGTTTTTCTTCCTTTAAATCCTAAGTTTTATTTGATTAAAATACAGTTGATAACAATAGCATTGGTATTAATGATTTAACAAATCAAGTGTTACTTACCGGAAAAGACTAGTTCGAGTTTATAATATGGATCGACACATTTGTAAGTTGTAATTTGTAATAATTTAAAGCATTGTTAAGTAAATTAGAGAGAAAATGTTTGTAAAAAGTTATTGAAATATTTATGACTAACCAATCAGTACAACTGTAGACATAAAATCTACTATTTTACACTTTTAGAAAAAAGCATACCAAAAAGTACGCTAAAAGTATTGCACATCACATCCTATTCTACACTTTGGGAAAGTCTTTTCAATAGATTGCGTCATATGATTGTGTGTATTTGTGTTCTTTTAGTTGTAATAGTGTTAGTGAGATCAGACACTAATGTTGAGGGGAGGAGGTCAGGGGTTCAGTGAGGGTTCAAAGATTTTTTGTACCAGATGAAAAAAACATTTTGTAAGATGTGTATTTCTATATTTAATGCAACAGTTTATGAAAGAACCGCGTGTGGGTGTGAAGGTGAAGGGGATTCTGGTCAGGTGTATAAATTGTTTTTAATAAGGCCCATTCTCAAAAGATGAAAAATACGTAATCTACTATAATAATTTCACTTCTTCATTAACAACACAATCATTTTTTTATTCAGGAGAATTTGGTCTTCCCACAAGTTTTATTACTTCGTCCTGTACTGGGCTCTGTATATAACTAGAAAATGGCAATTTTCCGTAGACTTTGTACACATTAAATACATTAACAGGCGAAACGATTGAAAGATTGAATAGAAATATAACCAATCTATAACCTACATGTTGCACAACATCTTTATGAAAGTGGTTTTCTTGACATATTCTCCCGCCTCTGGCTTACATTCAGCACAAGCATTTGCACTTCCATTCCTAATCAAGGATTCTCATCAGAATTTCTTTGTTATTTTTTTATTTTATTTTAAAAAGTTAAAATTATATTTTCAATAAATTTTGCTAGTTTAGATAGTTGATTGGGGATAAAATGACAGACGGGGGCTAAGAAGGCTCTAAAAAAGGTCTAGAACATAGACACATAGAACTGCAAATAAAAATGACAAACATAACAGAAGCAGGGTTATTAACAGTTATTTAATTAAAAGTGGAATTTCGGTAAACGTGTCCATGAATAGGTGAGATATTGTGGAAATTTAATTTTAAATATGTTTTACTTATATCATATTTGTATTTTGCCAAAAAAGGTTGGAGATAAAACATAACATTTCACGGTGATGAGCAGGTGATTCCGCACACCAGCCAGAAAAGAAAATTTTAAGAGAGAAGAATATGACCAAACGGGTGAAGAAGAGAAAAGTCGATTAATGCAACCATAATTGGATGAGTGAATATTTTTTTAGTTCAGTGCAAAGAATGCTGCCTCGAGGAAACATCATTCGTAAGCATGATATCAGTTTTCACTGTTACGCTGATGACACACAGCTATATGTCTCCTCAAGCCCTGATGCAAAAGGCCAGTTTAATAAAATTGAGCAACTGGTTTTAGGACCACAGGTAGCTAAAAGAAAGCTTCATGATCACACCTTAACCCTAGACAATCTTTCTATTTCATCAAGTGCAAAGGAACTTGTAAAGGATCTGGGTGTGATTATAGACTCCAATCTCTCATTTGAAGCCCGTGTCGATTATATTTCCAGGATAGCGTTCTATCATCTCAGAAATTTCGCTAAAATAAGAAATATCTTGTCACTTAATGATGCATAAAAATTAGCTTATGCGTTTATAACATTCAGGCTGGATTAATGTAACGCTTTACTGTCTGGATGTTCAACTAGGTGCGTTAATAAACTTCAGTTAGTCCAGAATGCAGCAGCAAGAGTCCTTACTAAAACTAATAGATATGAGCACATCATGCCGTACTTATCCACACTGCATCCACTACAGCAGGGGGCAGAGCCTTTTCTTAAAGAGCCCCAAAGCTATGGAATAGCCTCCCTATGAATGTTCGAGAGTCAGACACAGTGTTTAAGTCCAAGTTAAAAACTCATTTATTTAATCAAGCACTGTTGAGCTACATATGCCACAATGGAGCTGCCGCTGATCCAGACCCCATCTCCACCCCAGACCTGTCGGACCCTTCCCTGTGACCTGCTCCAGTGGATGATACATCACCAGGGTGACCAAGGACATCCCACTCCGCCATAAAAGGCTGATCAATGAACAATAAAGTCAAAGAAAATAAAGCTAAAAGGTTGTGGTGACAGGATGAGAAGAAGAGCTACTGGTGGATTTTAAGGGGAAGCACAATTTATTTAAAGTGTTTTCTAGATCAATGGTAGTCGATTGAAGACACGTTTAGAATCAAGATTTCTAAGAAAATTTTAGGATGTTTTCATACTGTGTTCTTTTTTGCCAGTCCTAAAATTGTTGTTTCTGTCTGTCTGTCTGTCTTCCTTTCTCTCTCTCTTTCTCTTTCTCTTTCTCTCCCTCTCTCTCTTTCTCTCCCCCAACTTATTAACACCAGAATATGATTTCCGATACGATAAAACAAGATATAGAAGAGGACAGGGGGGGGGGTGCCTCTCAACACAGATTGTCAGTTCTAATTCAACATAACATTTTTTTTAATTATTGTTGTGCTACGAAAAAAACTAATTTTTCTGGCAAGTGGAAAAACATTAGGCTACATGATAGGGGTCAAAGAGCAAAAATTCATTCATTCATTTGTCTTTTATGCCCACTTATACTCTAATTAATGGTCATGGGGTTCTGATGGAGCCTATCCCAGCCGTCTCTGAAAGGGTCAAGAGGCAGGAGGGTTACACGCTGAGCAGGTCTCCAGTCAATCACAGTGCCACTGTGGGAGAAAACCAAGTACTCAGAGTAAACCCACATGCAAACTCCACACAGAAAGGCCCCTGCCCTGGAAACGAACCCAGACCTTCTAACAGTGCTAACTGCTAAGCCACCCAAAATAGAATGAAAAGTTTAAATCAATCAACGCAACGAATCAACCTAAGTCCTAAATTCTAAACTTAAGTCTAAAATTTCAGTGTTGTATGTTTAGTTTTAAAAGAGTATCAGATCCGTTGTCACTATGCGACAAACCATTCTGCAACTTTCTAAAAGTACACGGCGAGGTACATGTGTGTGTATTCTTGTGCAGTGAGGTGTGTTTAGTGGTTTTATATCTGTGTTTGCCCCTTTACACACTGCACCTCTGCAGGCTGCTATGACCGCCCGAGTCGCTTTTCTCAGAAACATATCTGTTTCTCACTTCTTAAACTTTCCACAGGATGTGTGGCTATTTTTGTTTGCCACACCATCATTCACAGGTTCTCTTTTTATTTTAACAATTTTTTATTTCAGCTAGGATGTCATTTGCACAGTTAGTTAGTTACCCTGCTTTATTTTATATTGATGATGCTTAAAAGAACATTAGAAGAGTCTTTGGTGTATTCGAATGAAACACAAATGAATAATAAAAAAAAAAGTATGTTTCAAATATATATAAAAGCTGCAATTGTTGGAAAATTTGGGATGTGCTGTTTATAAAAATTTCACTTCAAGAAAGTTTAGTAATTATTTGTTTATTAATAATAAATTAATATAATTTTTCCAAGAAAAGTATGTTAATTTTGTTATGTTATCAATTTACCACTAAATTGATAACCTAACAAAAATCTAAAAATCTAAAATTCCCTGGTGATGAGACTTGGTGATGTAAAAAAGGTGAATATATGATACAATACAATACAATACATTTAAAAAAAATACATTTTGCTAGTAAATATTTGCCAGAGACAAACACATTTAAGATGCACAGGCTTTATTTTTAGGTATATATTTATTTAACTGGAATACATAAATGAGGATGAAATAAAAAATTAGATGTAAGATTCTGAATATAATATTTTTACCTAAAACAAACGGACAAACAATATTTTGGGTCTCTGAGTTCTGTTTATGCCTTTATTGGTTGTGTAATTTCATTTTTATTCGCTTTGGTTTTTCTCTGCAGTGTAAATCTCTCTGCTCGGGTAAACAGGAAGGTACAGCAAGCCAAAACAGAAATAAAATGTTTCACACCACTGTTACTTTTTAGACTTTAACTTTTAAAAAAAAGAAAAAAAATAGATCACAGGGCCAGTGTGTGTGTAACCAAAAAATCATAAAAAAAATGTTTTGTGTACACCTGATCATTTACAATCTAAAATAAAGAAAAAAATGTGTGCTGTGTTACAGTGGTGGTGTGTATCAACCTGAAAAATGAAAATGATCATAAAATGAAAAATGACCAGCTGTGTTACAGTTTATCATTACAATGTAAAATAAATTGTAAATGTAAAATAAATGTTAAATTTTAATTTAATTTTCATTTATATATTAGTTTATATGTATTTTTTTATCGTATTTTAAATTGTTATAAAGATAAGAACTGTTATATATCTGTTTCTTCTGTTTCTTTCTTTCTCTGCATCTCTCTCTCTTTCTCTCTCTCTCTCTCTCTCTCTCTCTATGCATAAAACTCTCTCTCTCTCTCTCTCTCTCTCCCTCTCTCTTTATCTGTCTCTCTCTCGTTCTCACACACCCACCCACAATACAGACTGACATCCTAAAATATTAAACACACTGCTGATCAACATGTCTGTTCATGTCTTAGAGAAAGTCAAGTGCTGAATATCATCACCACACACACACACAAGCTTTTTTTTCTCATCAGCTGCCGAGTCGCTGCAGGGCTCAAAGTTTGCCCCTCATTTCTTTAATCCTCACAGTGGCTCAGGGTTCACAGCATCAGACAAGCCTTTGTTGGAAAAAATGTTTGCAGGTAATAATGAAAATAATGGAAATCAGAAACTGGTAAACACTGCATGGGCTGGTTTGTCATGCAAAGACTGAGAAAGAGAAGGAAAAAAATTATACCAATGTTCACTTTTGGTCTAATTTTAATGAGGTCTGATTTAATAAGAATCTGGCAACCCAGGTGGGAACTTTTGTATTTTTGACATACAGCTCAAATTTAATAATGTTTTTGAAAAATATGTTAATAGAGCTAGGCTTTTATCTGTACTACATAATAGATTGTCGAATTAATCTGGGTAATATTTTGAAGGTGTGTGCTGTACTCAACGTCACACTGTTTTAACAAAGATATCGGCCTAAAGGCATAATATTTTAGTCTTACTGCAATAATTCTAAGGAAGACAGCTTCTAGGAGCAATAAAAGAACTTGTCTCAACACGAGTTAATGCCACAGCTCCGCCCTGTAACCACAAAGCAAATCAAAGTAACTGCTAATAATCCTCTTATTTTTCTCCATCGTCATGTCTCTTAGTGCGCAGCATTTCTGTAAGTGTATGCCTCTTCATCTTCTTCTTCATCTCATTCTTTTTCTTTATCTCAGAAGGTGCATTATTTAACCCTTTATATGTCTGAATATTAAGCTTTGAGCTCCATCTGGTATTTGTTTTGTTACCTTATTGCAGCCAGTTTGACAGTATATTTTACTTTTCTGTATTGGTAATTAGTCCAGTAATCCAGTACAAATTTTCGAACATTAAAAATACTTAGTCTGCTGCTAATTCTGTTTAGGCTTTGTTTGTTGTATCTCTTTATACAACTGAGCAGTGGGGGTTTAAGGCCTTGCTCAGGGGCCCAGCAGTGGTAACTTTGTGGTGCAGGAAATCAAACACAGATTTTTTCAATTATCAGCCCTACACCGTAACCACTGCGCTACCCAGCAGTGTTTAAGTTCTGCCACCGCCAAGCTGCCGCTGCTGGGCCCTTGAGCAAGACCCCTACTATGCCTCTCCATGCTTCAGTGGTGTTGCATCATGGCTGACCCAGCGCTCAGACTCTAGCTATCTAAACTGAAATATGCAAAGAAACCAATTTCACTTTGCATTAACATGCACTATATGTGAAAATAAAGTCTTATATAAACCAAATAAAAACAAATATGTTGTTTGCATTTCAGATTTTCAAATAAGGACGACCTTCTGTACTCACCAAAGCCCTAATCCGAACAATTAATAGTTAAACTAAATCATTTCCATGTAGCTGCAAACTGTTTACTTACTTTATCTTCAGATACTATTGTTCAGTGTCTTTACACACCCAGAGAGCTAACATGATTGCCATTTGAATGCTTTGGCACATCACACCACACCTCACCTAACCCACGCCACGCCTCTCTTCTCCTGCTTTCCTGCACTTATGTCATCTGTTACTGCCAGCACATTCTGATCTACAGGAAAAACAACAAGAAACTTCATTAAATCAAGAGAACCATGGAGTTAAAAATATTCGCACTGCTTTTGAACCTCTGGCTCTTCGGAAACCTGAATCTACAATATGGATCTGCTTTTAATCTTGATGATACCAACTTTCTGAGAAAGAATGGTGAGGCTGGGAGTCTGTTCGGATATTCCCTCGCAATGCATCACCAACTTAAACCTAAAGATCAACAACTGTGAGTTCATTCATAAGGAAATAAATAGAAAAAAATATATTTTTTTGTGCACAAACCTCTTTTTTTACAATCAACAGTGGCTTTGTCTTTAAATAGTCATCATTTAGGTTGGGGTGGGACTTAGTTTAAGATGCAGTTAATTGTTTTATTACAGTTACTTGATATAGAGTGTTAAAAAGGTGTAAAAAATGTCTAAACAAGAAATAGGTGTATTTATCGAAAATGTTATTTATGATCGTGTTAAGAGTCAAATTGTGTGTTTTAAAACAAAATATAAATATATAAACATATAAACTTAATAAACTCTTTCCAGGTTCATGAAAACTTGCGACAATCCATGTCTGTACATACGGTATAAAACTCATTTTCTTGTGGCGTTTAGTTATTATTATTAAACCAACTGGGTAATAAAATGCAATAAAACTTGTGTGAACTTTTGACCAAAAAAATGTTGATTTTTTGCCTCCTGATCCCTTCAATCCCTGCAGTGGCTTGGGGTTGCCAGAAAAAAAGTGTGCAGGTATTTAGCAAATACTGTAAATCAAAACCTTGTGAGCACCACATAGGCTTGTTTTTAATGCAAAACTGAAGGGGGAAGGAAAAGCATTTATTGCAATGTTCAAACCTTTGGAGCAAGTGTCAGATCTTTTTGGATGGCTTTGGAGATTTGGATGGTCTGGGTATTTTACTGAGACCTGGCAACCCTGGTATAAATTTTTTTTGGAATACATACTTTTTGTGACTTATGTTTAAATGCTTCTTCTTTAAAATACATTATTTTATCAATAAATGAGACTTGTAGATGAACCTAGTTTGGAAGGAGACCTGAAAGAGACCATGTTATTTCATCATGGGTTAAACATGAGCACTTTTTACTATCTACCTAGGACATGCTCTGTCTTTACAGTGTTTCTGAAGCACATAGGTAATGATTATTTTGTCTGTTAGCTTATTTGTTTAATAACCTGTGTAATGACACCGACATGATGGTCATAACAAATTAAAACACATAAAAAGGTCAAAAATGTTTGGTCTTTGTTGTGATAATGTTTAGGTCAGGCTCCAACGTGTCTGAAAGTGCTTTGCCAAATCTTTATTTACTGAATAAAACTGAAACTATGGGGTTGAGATAATTGTAGAACTGAAAATATATTTAAAAAACAAGTTTCAATAATAATAAAAAAAATCAATAAAAATAATTCGTTTATTTCGATTTTGGTGCTTCTTTTGGGGGGCGACATTCCCTGCCCCTGGAATACAATTAATTTGCTGCCTTTAACCCAATAACATTACTATATCACTAATATATTGTCTATACATTATAACACATGATTTTTGAGTGCAGCTTGCTGATTGGTGCTCCACATGCGAAAGCCCTACCCGGTCAGAAAGCCAACAGAACTGGAGGTCTCTATCGCTGTAAGTTTACAACGGAGAGTGATGACTGTGAACGGATCCCCATAGACACTGAAGGTTGGTGTTATTCACTGTACTTATTTATAATAAACTGAATGAATATCAATTCTTATGTGTACTAACTCATGGACAGATTCAAGGCCAGGCCAGGGATTAGATCATCGGGAAAACCAGTGGATGGGCGTGCATGTTAAAAGCCAGGGTCCTGGGGAAAAAGTGGTGGTGCGTAAAACCAGTATTTTTTTCCCCGTATTTTATGTCAGAGTCCAAATTTTACACTTCAATTAAAGACAGCCTGAATTACATCCAGTAAACAACTTATTTAATGAGAATTAGTAAACAGACTCCATAAAGGTAATAATAATTTACAGTGAAATTTGCTGGAATTCATTCATGTAGGTTTGTGCTCACCGGTATCAGCAATGGATACATAGCAATCAGCTGGTTCTGGGCAGGTGCTTCATTCTGGAGCAGAACCTGATTGTTGAAGACACGAGGACATTCTGCCGTAATCGTCCTAGTTCTAAGGACCAGTTTGGTTACTGCCAGCAAGGAGTCTCTGCAGCTTTCACCAAAGACAAGAACTATATAGTGTTTTCGGGGCCTGGTGCCTATGACTGGAAAGGTGCATCACTTGGGATTTAAATAATATTTCTGGTTTCAACATATATTATTGTTATGTCTATAAAATTATACCATCTTATTTACCCCAAATTCTTATTTCCGTCAATTTTAAAACTATCTTGAAAACAAAGTGCAGCTTTATTATTCTATATTGATATTGGGACAATTATACATTTCCCAGTGTTATTTTTTTTTCTGACCATTTGAAGGTACTATTCGTGTGGAGCCTATTGACAACTTTCTCCTGGATTCCTATGAAACTGGAGACCAGAATGAGTTTAGCGAAGGGAACATTCCTCTGACCCTCAGCAGCTATTTGGGTGAGACAGTTAATGGTCTTATTTGTTTTTGATTAGGCTGGCTTGCTGTAATAATTAAAAGTAGTAATCCCCAAACGTGTTTTGCTGGGCCCCACTTTTGCAAAATAAAAAAAAAGGTTAAGCCCTCCAACATACACACACTAAAAGAAGTATTTTAAACACTGCAACTCATTAATGGTAATTAACACAAAATTTAGTGTGTGTGACAACTCCAGGTTACATATGTAACCATGGTTTCTTGACAGACCGAGACGCTGTATTGAAACTATCTGGGAACATCTGTTTGTAAATTCTAAAGCATGTGTGTAATCAGTAAGCATTACATCTTGGGCGGGTGATGTCATCGACCAGGAAGTAATGCTATATAAACACGAGCAGTATGACGCGTTGGAAGCTCGCATCCGGTCACAAAACAAACCCCTTCAGCTGCATCAAAATGCTTTTGTAATAAGACACCCACGTTACCAGACACCCATCTGCTTATCATTTATTTAGTGGCTACAGCCCCTCTTTTGGGGCGCACCAAAGCAGACGAACAGCTGATCTGACCACGGGGCAGCTCTATAAATGTACATATCCCATTCTAGCACTGGGCACAGAAGGCTCAGTCTTTCCTGGTCTGTGTCCTAGAAAGGAGGAGGACAAAAGGCCTACAGTTCAATAGGACCCAGCACCGGTTACCATGACTGGGGTAAACTGCATAATATGAACTGAAGCCCAAAAATCTGATTTCTGCATGTGTGTAAATACTAAATAAATGTTTGTACTTGAAACCATCAGTTATAAATATAGCCCATAGTGTCTTAGCAGCCATAGTGCCTTCATTATAACCACATCCTAACTAAAGTACCTCATCTGAATGACCCATTCACAGAATTAGATGATCCAAGATGAACTCTTTTTTTATCTTGCATTTCTTTCAGGCTTTGCTTTAGATTCAGGAACAAATCTGTTACAGAAAGACGAGCAGGTTATATTGGCAGGAGCACCACGCTCCAATCTCAGTGGCGAGGTTCTGATCTTAAAGCCTAAAGCAGAGGAAGATCAGAGGAGTCTAATTGTAACTCACATTCTCCATGGTCCGGGTCTGGCATCCTCTTTTGGCTACTCGTTGTCTGTAATGGACCTCAATGCAGACGGGTAAGACCTACCCATCCTGCTACAGACTTGATCTAACATGCATGCAAAAAATTGTCTTATAGCATTCTTTTGTTTGCAAAATCAAGATAATATTTTAAAGAAGCCCATTATATTATCTTTCTATCTCAATATTTCATAGCACTATTAACTTTTTTACAGAACTTACACTACAGATAAAATACTTAAAAATGCTTAGTTTGTCCAGCAGAATTTTCTACATTTTTTGCTAGTGGCAACCAGACAACACTTTCACTTAGTGAGGGGGGGTCTATTGTTCAGACAGCAGCAGACAAACTGTGAAGCACTGTCTTAATAGTAAGTTGATAGCTAAGTTATGGGATAAGTTGACCCCATAAGTTTTCCTGTTCAGTATAAGCCTAATGTAGCATTAACTCCGTTCCTTAAATCTGCCATGCCACTATGCTTATCACATCAGTCACATCACATTTCCTAAGTCAGCATAGTTTGTTAGTAATGTTTCAGTCAGTCAGGGGTTTTTCTTTTATTTAAATTTTTTTGACAGTGCTGAAGTAATCTTTTGTCCCGTTAAAGCCTTATGTATATTGTGTATATATATCCCCTTTGTGGCTGTGTGTCTTTGTAGATGATTGTTTGTATTCCACTGCTTTGTGAGTCTATGTTTATGCTAGTGTTTATGTCAAGTCAAGTCAAGTCAAGTTTATGTTTGTTGATTTATTACTTTGTAAATAAACTTCACTATTGGGTTCTAAATATGTCTTGCCTTGGTGGGCGTTTGTTACAGAATCATCCACCATTAAAAATAAATCCAGCAGTTAGTCTACTCTTTGCCTTTGTCAAGGCAATTTATTTATTAAAATTATGTAGAGGAGTTTTGTGGGCTATGCGACCTCGAGGGGTTTAATGATGTTGAAATGCCCTGAAATACATTTTTCAGATTGGATTGAAAAACTTTGGCTTAAGATGCCAGGGGGCAAAAAATTTCTTGGTTCCTGGCTGAATATATGGACTATGCTTTCCAGCTAAGTGGTTCCTTGTTTACTGTGGGATTTATGGACAAGGAACCCTGCAACCCTCCGCTATTGGCCACTGCTTCACAGCTAAGCTCCAAAATGGCACCGCTCCACACCCAAGCTCCAAGATGGCTGGTGCTTTACAGCCAAGCTACAAGATGGCTGCTGCTTAACAGCCAAGCTCCAGGATGGTCGCCGTTTCACAGCCAAGCTCCCAAATAGCCGCTGATTCACAGCCAAGTTTCAAGATGGCTGCGGCATCACAGCCAAGTTCTAAGATAGCCGCCACTTTACAGCCAGGCTCCAAGATGGACGCCGCTACACAGCCAAGCTCCAAAATGGCCCCTGCTCAGTCTGCGTCCCAAAGTCGCCCAAGCCCACAAGTCTGTTCCAAAGCCAGCCCAAGATCATGATCCTGATCTGTAGCCTGCCATGGCAAAGAGGGCTCACGCTGAGCCTGCCATGCCAGAGAGGGCTCACGCCGAGGTTGCCATGCCAGAGAGGGCTCACGCCAAGCCTGCCATGCCAGAGACTGATTTTAATATGGCTGCCATTCCAGTGGTTGTTATGCCTGCCATGTCAGTGACTGTTTCTGTTCTGCCATAGTCCGCTGTTACGCCGGCCCCTCCATGGTCCATTGTTACGATGACCCTGCTGTCTGCTGTTATGCCGGCTCTGCCATAGCTCCATCCCCACAATGGCTCCATGATCCACTTCATCCTCCAAGCTATCCTGGTTTCCACAGCCTCTCTGTGGATAAGGGGTTGGGGTTCTGGGGGCTTCAAGGAGACCACTTCCGCTTTACCACCCTTTCAAGATGTTTATTGGGTTGAAGTATTATTTGTTCTTTATTAACTTCCTGTTATGTCTTGGTTATGTGATCCTTGTTCCTCCTCTCTTCCTGTCACCTGATTGCCCTTGTCCTTGTGTCTTTTTTTATTGGTTTGTTTGATCATGTGTTGCTTATTTGGTTCAGGTGTCTTTTGTTTAGTTTATGTGTTCCTTGTTAGTCTTGTGTGTATATACCCCTTTGTAGTCTTTGTGGATGTTTGTTTATATTATACTGCTTGGTGAGTCTATGTCAAAGTTTATGTTAGTGTTTATGTCATGTCATGTCATGTTAAGTCTAGTCAAGTTAAGTTTATGTTCGTTGATTTATCACTTTGTAAATAAACTGCAACCTTGTGTTCTAAATATGTCTTGCCTCATTGGAAGTGTGTTACATCTCAATACTGAATTTATGATATATCACTCACTTAAATCAGTGGACAAATCATTTACATAGAAATACACTTTAGAAATGTGATCGTTAATGTGTTTACTCTATTCAGTAAGAGTGGTTAGTAGGATTTAGTCTAATGATCCCCAGTATTTTCATTTTGAAACATGCTTGTAACACATTTCTGCTGGTTGGTTTACCAGATGGGACGATCTTGTGGTTGGTGCTCCTCAATACAGCTCAACAGACATGGAGGCGGGAATAGGAGGCGCTGTTTATGTCTACATAAACCGGCGAGACGGCAGAGACTGGGATCGGTTACAGCCAGACATTCTAACTGGAAATAAAGACTCCATGTTTGGATTAGCGGTGGCCAAAGCTGGAGACATCAATCACGACGGATACGACGGTTCGCATTAGAAATTAGAAAAAAAATGTGTGCTTATAGTGGACATCTTAAATCATTGTTTTTTTTTAATATCAGATTTTGCAGTTGGGGCTCCTTATGACAGTGATGGTTATGGTGCAGTGTACATTTACTTAGGCAAAACTGGACATTTTTTACAAAAAGACTACCAAGTAGGTGAAAACAATTTAACAGATATAAATATAGATATATAAACCGACCCCTGTGATCTTTTTGCAAACTTCTCTTCATGTAGGTTTTACAAGGTGAAACACATAATATCAAGCTTTTTGGTTATTCCCTGGCTGGAAACATGGATATCGATGGAAACGGCTATCCAGACTTAGCCGTGGGTTCACTTTCTGACAGTGTACTTGTCTACAGGTTACATTCTAGTTTTACTTTACTGCCACACACACCCTATATCATGCTATTTGCTTTAATCTTTAAAAAAATTTTTTTTCCTTTTAAGGGCTAAGCCAGTAATTAGCATTGAGAAATCGTTGAAATTAACACCCAGTGAAATAGATTTCGAGAAAATAGACTGCCAGAAAGGTCACTGGTAAGAACAATTTCTAAAAATTTCTTTTTTATATTGTTACTTTGGACCAAATTCTCTGTCTAAAATTTTTTACATGTAACTCTTTCAGCCTAATAACAGCTGAGTCCTGTTTCTCCTACACAACCTATCCTACAACGTATAACCCCAAACTGCGTAAGTGAAGTGCCTAAAATAAAATTGCTTGAATGTTTTATAGGTTTTTCACTTCAATGGACAACTGAAGAAAATTCTTATTTCAATCAAAATTTATGTCCTGTTATATTGTCTTGCGTTATTAGATGTCAGCCTTTCATTTAATTTTATCTCTGTGGTCTTTTAGAGATTCTCTACAAGCTGACAGCCGATGAACAGTGGGTTCAGGAAGGTCATCAGTCTCGCCTGGTTTTCCGGAACGATGAAGGAAACATTGTTCTCGAGAAACAGGGTGAAAAACATTGTATTCCACGTCGTCTCCGTGTTCGGGTACCCAACTTTTTGACTTCCCTTTTATATCTACACTGTGTTAATATAATGCAGAGGTGGTTTTCGGATTTCATCCTTAGTGGAGTTTAGCCCCTGCCACTATTACTGATAACACCACCTAGATTTGTGGCTGTGTATTGCGTAATGTCGATAGTTGAAATATAAATACAAACAATCACATGAACTAACATAACTATTGCATTTGGGTTAGGGTTAGATAACACTCTTATCTAGAGCAATTTACATTTTATTTCCATTATACACCTAAGCAATTGGGAGATAAAGGGTCTTGCCCCAGGATCTCAGCAATGGTAACTTGGCAGTACTGAGAATTAAACCCAACACCTAGCACCCTACATGCACCTATATGGAGAATTTGTTCTTCTCACAACTTATTCTTATTGGTGGCATTCTAAACTTTAAATTCTAAACTATATGGATAGAATATGGATAATTTAAGATGACAAATTTCAGGTAGACTGTACATTAATTAATATTGTCTGTACAGAAGAACAGGTGGAAGGGTAGCAAGGTCGTAGTATTGGACTGGGATTCAAGTTGTTTTTTTATCATGGTGTTGATAGAAAGAGAAACAGGGTAGGGGTGGTTCTAAAAGAGGATCCCGATTCCGAAGATAATAGAAAAAATACTTTCTATAACCTCCTATGTGCACGAGACGTTTCATGTAAATGATTTTGTTTTGTCTCTCGCCTCCGGCTGACATACAGCACAAGCTGTTGCACTTCTAACAAAGAAATGTCTTATGTGCATTTCTTCTTTTTCTCCTTTTGGCTGTTGCCTTTTAGGGGTCACCACAGTAAATCATCTGTCTCCAGCTAACCCTATTCTCTCCATCCACTTGACTCCATCCATATACCTCCCCTTTAGTCTTCCTCTTTGACTTCTGCCTGGTAGTTTTATTTCTAACATCCTTCTACCAATATATTCAATATACCTCCTCTGTACATATCCAGACCAATCTGTCTTCCCTAACCTTTTTCTCAAAACATCTAACTTAAGCTGTCCCCCCTGATGTACTTGTTCCTAATCCTTTCTAACCTCATCACTACCAAAGAAAACTCCAGCTCCAGTTTCCTTCTGCACATTACTCATGACATGTTTTTCCACCCATTCCAACCTGCCTGTATTTGCTTCTTTACCTCTTTTTTACTCTCTTTATTTCTCTGGACTGTTGACCCCAGGTACTTAAACTCCTGTACTTTTTTACCTCTATACCCTGTATTCTTACTGTTCCAAGTCTCTCCCTTTCATTCAAACAGAATTAAATGAATCAGACATGTACTTTGTCTTGCTACAACTGATTTTTATTCCTCTTCTCTCCAAAGCAAACCTCCAACTGTCCAGGTTTTCCCCCACCTGCCCCCCACTCTCAATATAGATCACAATGTCATCTACAAACATCATTGTCCAAGGAGATTCCTTCCTGACCTTGTCTGTCAATCGATCCATCACCGCAACGAACAAGAAGGGGCTCAGAGCTAATCCCTGATGCAGGATCCCACCTTCACTTTAAACTCCTGTCCTACTTCCATCATACATATCCTGCACCACCTTGACATACTTCTCTGCTATTCTGACTTTCTCATACAATACCAAACCCTCTGGGAATACCCACCTTTACCTCATCTAACTCATGGCAAAAACTCTTTCTGCTGTAACTCACAACCTACCTGTGGGGCATAACCACTTATAACATTTAGCATCAGCCCTTCAATTTCTAACTTCATACTCATCACCCTGTCTGACACTCTTTTCACCTCTAGAACATTTTTTACAAACTCCTCTCTCAGGATCTTATATATTACCCTATTTCTCTTCCTATTTACACCATAATAAAACAACTTGAATTCCAATCCAATACGAGCCTTGCTACCCTTCCACCTGGTCTCCTGTACATACAATATATCTACCTTTCTTCTCTCCATCATATCCACCAGGTCTCTACCTTTCACTGTCATTGTCCCAACATTCAGCATCCTCATTCTCAGTCCTACACTTTTGCATTTCCTTTTCTCTTTTTGTCTATTAACGTGTCCTCCTCCTCTCCTCATTTGACCAACAGTAGCCCAATTTCCTCTCTATTTATCCAGGGTTGGGACTGCCACCGAAGTCAATGGCTTGTGACCCCTGTGGCTAGATTGAATGTCTCACATGCGCAAAATAGCAAAAACAATTTTATCGACTTGTATTGCATTTCCTGGTTATTTTACATTATAATTTCAATCAAATTTGGTAGTTTGATAGTTTAAGGACAGCTGAAATCGCAGACTCGGGGGCTAAGCTCCCTGTAAAAAGTCTATATCCCTGCCCCTGATATAAAGACACTTTCAAATTGTTTTGAAAATTACAGCCAGCATCAAAGCAAAAGGATAATTTTATTGAAGTATTTCAGCCTTTTTTATTGATGCTTACTGTTAAAAATCTTACTTCTATCAGCCTGAAGCGATTACTAACCCTAACCATAAGCAAGCAATAAAGCTTAGATTTTTGCCTATGGACGTGTGAAACAGAACTGTTCCAAGGTTGGGACCTGGAAAATGGTATGAATGCTTATGTAAAATCGAGAACACCTTAGATTTTTAATGTAAATCATACATTTTTCCAGTGTGGTTGCCTGTCTTAACCAAAAATTGACTGAAGGTATCTGAGCAGTTGACCATAACAATGATGTTCATTTTTTGGCCAAGTCAGTACACATCCTTTACACATCCTTTAACTTAAGGATGTTAAGACACAGATCAGCTGTATAATTCAGAATGCAATACAAACTTTCTAATAGTCATTTAAATAATTTTGTGAATCCCAGAATACCTGCCCCCTCATGCCACCATGTCTTACATTTAAAATAGAATAGAAAATAGAATAGTTCTCAACTATAATATTCTATGAAGGCAAACTAGGGATGAATAAGTCCATAAGATATAATTTCAAAACATTTAGAAAACATGCCAAACCTCTGTGTTTTTGCTCTGTGATTGTGAAGAAAAATTAAAATAAATGATCTGGATCCATTCAAAATGACCCTGAAAGGTATTAATGTTTGGAAAACTAGAAAGTGATTTTCTTGTAATTTTAATTGATAATTGGCCACACTTTTAGGCCAACACGGAGAACAAGCTTACAGAAATTCCGGTCAGTGTGTCAGTGTCTCTGCCGCAGCACAGTCCTCCTCAGATGCTGAGCCGAAGCTCTCTACCCGCACTCCAGCCAGTGCTTAACGATCTCCAGACTCAAAAAATCACAGCAAAAGTGTGTGAGACAGCAACACAGAGTTTTAATCATTTTATTACAACAAAAAGAAAGCTTTAATGGTTAATAAGGAATGTTTCCTTACATTATTTTCAGCTCATGTTTTTGAACCCTGACTGTGGAGGTGATAATATTTGTCAGAGTAACCTGCAGCTGCAGTACAGCTTTTGCTCTAAAGACCAACATCTGGACTCCTGCTCACCGCTAGCCAGGTAACCTATTATAGTTTTAATTACTATTTTGTAACAGGAAAGAAAGGTTACAGAAACTGTATACAGAGAGACAAATTTGATCCTGTTAACACTTAATACTTATATCAGCTTTACTTATTTGAACTTTGGCAAATTAGACCTTGTGTAAGAGAGAAAAACATAAAAAAATACTATACTTTAGGATTAACTACAGTAAGATCCAGTAAATTGTAGTACAGTCAGAGGTAGGAAGTATAGCCAAAATCTGTACAAAAGTAAAAGTACAAGTACTTACAGAAATATATACTTAAGTAAGAGTAAAAGTAACAATATAAATAGTTTATAGTTGGAGTAAAAAAGTATCAGATAAAAAAAAAAACCTACTCAAGTAATTAGTTACTAGTTACTTCTGATCTGATTGACATGAAGCAAAAACCCTGAATTTTAAACCACATGGTGAATTTTTATATTCCTCTCCTCCAAAGTCTCTTTGTTCTGCTCATATAAAACAGGTCCATCGATGGACATTAACATCACATCACCTGTCATTTACAATTAAATGTGCCCATGTAACTTAAACTATATAAGCAGTGGCAGATTGTTAGTTAGTTATTATTTTTTAAAACCATTTCTTTAACTAACCAGACTTCAAGTCAGCCTCCTGAGGCCTGCTAGCTGGCTAACAGTGATGTCTGCATTTTTCCTGTCCTCTGATTGAAGTAAAATTGTTTCGGCCCAGTTCAGAATCAGAAAGAATTAGAATCCGAAAGACCTTAATTTCCAAGTAGGTTCCAAGGATTTTTGTTGCACATTTGTAAGTAAAACTGAAATGTAAAGTAAGAATAAAAAAAGAGAAACTTTTATATTATTATATGAATTATAAATAAAGTAAAATAGAGTGAGGAAGTGGTGGCTTATTGATTAGGGTGTTGGACTGATACCAAAAAAACTGGGTGTAATGTATCTGCCCTCCTTCCATCAGAGGGAGCCCTCGTCTGAATCTTAGGTTCCCGCTTGACTTCTGGTTTAGCGCACTAAACTAGCTATTGCAAACACTGCAAAGTATTGTTTTGCTCTTCCATGCGACATACTAAGCGTTTGTTTTTTCAAACTGATTTCATGGTTTTGAACCCTGCCTGTTTAGTGTATTCTGATTTTGTGTGCTGCACTTTGGCTCAACTGTTTGATATCTACTGTATACCAACCTCTGCTTTCTCCTTAACTACGTGTGTTGAACTGCTTCTGACTTTCAATAAATGTGTTATTCTGCAATATGGATTATATGGAGCGGCGCATGTTCCATTTTTGCTTCCGGAGAAGTTTGATGGCACAGCAGAACAATGTCGGGGGTTCATTCGTCAGTGCCAAAATTTTGGTTATTAAAGGTATTTAGTTGCGCACAGTTGCAGCACAGAGTGGATTGAATGAGGTGTCACTTAAAGCAGTTTTCAGAGACGGATTAATCCTGCGCCTGCAAGCTAAACTGACTTGCCGAGAGGACATCGGCACGTCCTCCCAGTATGTCGCGACAGCGGTGAGACTGGACAACAGTCCCCGCAGCAACCCGGAGATTCCATCCTTAAACACAGGGGGCACAAGGCGCAGAGGTGTTGGAACCCATGCAAGTGGGTATGGCTAAACTTTCCTCTCAGAACCTGTGCCGTCGTGCACAGTCTCGCCTGTGTTTCTACTGTGGGGAAGCTGGTCACTTCATGGTGCTTCAAGCTCCAAAAAAACTTCTCGGCATCACGAAAATGTGTGTTTAAATGTATCTGCGTACATCTTTTCCAATTCTGAACCCTCATGCTTTTCTTGCCCTAGTGGACTCCAGGTCCGTGTTAAACCTTATAGATTACAAAGTGGTCAAATTACTTCATCTGCCAACCCTTCCCTGCACTCCTCCTATCTATATTTTAGCGGTTGATGGACGACGTATTGGTTACACACCGTACCACCCCTCTAACGTTACAAGTGGGGGCCTCTCACATGGAGCAGAATTCGCTATATGTTGTTTCCTCCCCTAAGAATCCTATTATCGTAGGGTTTCCCTGGTTGCATCTTCATAATCCCACCATTTCATGGACAGATAAGGAAATCACTCACTGGTCACCACTTTGCCAAGTGTTTGCGCATGTTTACGCATGTCCGTGCCCTGTCTCATTATGCAAGCTCTGGAGAATTCACTCTCTACTGTCATACTCCGCGAATACCATAACCTCCTGGAGTTGTCTTCAGCAAGAGTAAGGCCTCTGAAATACCACCTCATCGGCCAGGAGACCATTGAGTGCCACTGAGCTACTGTCTAACGTCACCCCTCCCAGGAGCCGGGCTTACCCTCTATCACAGTGTGACACGCAGGCGATAGAGGACTACATCAATCTTTTGCAATGGGGTTCATTCGTCCCTCCACCTCACCCGCTGCAGCAGGTTTTTATTCATGGAGAAAAAAGACAGAACCTTATGCACTTGTATTAATTATCGGGGGTTAAATGCCATGACTGTTAAGTACCGTTACCCCTTACCACTATTCCCAGCGTCACTGAAGCAACTTCGAGAGACACAGTCTTTTACTAAGTTAGATCTACGGAGTGCATACAATTTAATCCGCATCAGAAAGGGGGATGAGTGGAAAACGGCATTCATCACCACCCAGGGTCATTATGAATATCTGGTTCTGCCATACTGTCTGGCGAACGCTCCATCCGTCTTTCAATCGTTTATTAACGATATCTTCAGGGACTCAATGTTTACTTCATCGCATATATAGATGATATCCTTATTTTTTTCAAGACCCACTCTCAGCACGTACGTCACGTTCACACGGTTCTCAACTGTCTCCTTAAGCACCAATTGTTTGTCAAGGCTGAGAAGTGCAAATTTTATCAGAATCAAGTCCTTTTTATAGGATATCACATCAGTTTGTCCCTGACCCAAGACTATCAAAGAACTCCAATGATTTCTGGGTTTTGCTAATTTCTACTGCTGGTTTATCAGGAACTACAGCCAAACATGCGCTCAACTCACCTCTCTCCTTAGAGGCAAACCCTCCAAATTACCCTGGAACGAAGCTGCCACCAAAGCCTTCGCCATTCTGAAATCCAAGTTTACGTCAGCCCACATTCTGCGGCATCCAGATCCATCTATACCGTTCGTTGTGGGTGTGGATGCCTCAGATTTGGGTGTGGGGGCTCTATTTTACATAGACAGGGTTCCCCCGCCAAGCTGTACCCCTGCGCCTTTTTCTCACAGAAGTTAACCTGGCGGAGCAGAACTATGTGGGTAACAAAGAGCTGCTAGCCATCAAGGAAACTGCTAAGAGACTGAGCTCTAGACAGGCCAGATGGGCCCTCTTTTTCATGCGGTTCCAATTCACGGTAACTTAATGGCCAGGATCCAAAAACAAAAAGGCGGATGCCCTCTCCTGCCGACATGACCCCCCCCAGCCGGTCCAACACCCTACCACCTTACTTGATCCTCTAGTGGTAATTGCTCCCATACAGTGGGATCTGGATGCCAAAATCACCATAGATCAGCAACAGGACCCCCCCACCTGCTTCATTCAGTTCAATTCAATACAATTCAATTTTATTTGTATAGCGCTTTTTACAATGGTCATTGTCACAAAGCAGCTTTATACAATCGAAGAAATTATAAGATGAAAATGAAACAGAAATCAGTTTGTCCCTGATGAGCAAGCCGGGGGCGGCGTTGGCAAGGAAAAACTCCCTGAGATGGAATAGGAAGAAACCTTGAGAGACTTAACAGAGAACCCATCTGTGTGTGTAAGCAACATAAATCATAAGTCCTTAAAAAAACAGCTGGAACGTCTTTATGGCAGAGTGTTACGTCCTTGGTCACCCTGGTGATGTATTATCAACTGGAGCAGGTCACAGGGAAGGGTCCGACAGGTCCGGGGTAGAGATGGGGCCTGGATCACTGGCAGCTCCGTTGTGGCATATGTTGCTCGACAGTGAGCGAGAGAGAGAGAAAGAGAGAGAGAGAGAGAGAGAGAGAAAGAGAGAGAGGAATGAAGAAAGACAACGAAGAAGGAAAACAGTTAAGTGACAATGTAATTACAGTGTATAAAGTGATTGAGTATTCAATGTAGAGTGCAAGCATGGACTCCGGCGCATAGACTAACTGGGACAGCATAACTAAAAGGAGAAACAGAGGGAAACACAGACATGAGGACTCCCTTATATGTTAAGCAACCAGCCGCTCTCATCATCAACAGCGTGATCAATAAGAGTGGAGAAGACAGCATCTAAACATACCAGATCTCCATAATACTTAACATCCATGAATCCCCCAGATCTACACCTTTATCTAAGAAAAATCAATACAAAATGCTTGACTATATAAATAAGTTTTTAGCCTGGCACCTGATTTAGCCTGATTCTCAAACATTCATAGGGAGGCTATTCCATAACTTTGGAGCTCTGTAAGAAAAGGCTCTGCCCTCTGCTGTACTTTTTATAATGTGCAGTACTGACAGGCAGCCTTCATCCTTTGATCGAAGTAGGTTCGAAGTTCACTTGGGTACTGCGGCGCAAGACCATTTAGTGCTTTATAGGTCAGAAGTAGTATTTTAAAATCAATGCGGTATCTCACTGGGAGCCAATGCAGTGTGGATAAGACAGGCGCGATGTGTTCATATCTTTTAGTTTTAGTGAGGAATCTCGCTGCTGCATTCTGAACTAACTGTTTATTTATGCACCTGGTTGAACATCCAGACAGTAAAGCGTTACAATAACTGGATGTAATAAACACATGAACTAATACTGAATATATTTCTTATTTTAGCAATATTCTGAGATGATAAAACGCTATTCTGGTAATATTATCGACATGGGCTACAAATGAGAGATTGGAGTCTGTAATTACATCCAGATCTTTTACTGTTGCACTTGGTGAAACAGAAAGACTGTCTAGGGTTAAGGTGTGATCAGGAAGCTTACTTTCATCTATGTGCGGTCCTAGAACCAGAACCTCAGTCTTGTCAGGGTTAAGCAAGAGGAAATTGCTTAAGAGCCAATCTCTTATTTCCTTTACACATTGCTCAACTTTATTAAACTGGCCTTTCGCATCAGCGCACCTTTCATAACAGTGAAAACTGATATCATGTTTACGAATTATGTTTCCCAGAGGAAGCATGTAAAGAGAGAAAGTGGGCCTAAACCCGAGCCCTGTGGAACACCATACATCACCAGAGAGCACGCAGAATAATCAATAAGGGGTTCTGATACTGCTGGTACTAGCTGCTTAAGAAAGTGTGTTGGTAAAGAATCTAATAAACAGATGGATGATTTTGTAGAAGAGATAAGTTTGATTAGGTTGTTCTCTTTTGAAGTTTTGATCTGATGCAGTTAGTTTATCAACAGAATCATTCGAAAGGCCTGAATTTTCTGCCAAATATTTGCAATTGTATTATCAAAAAAGTTCATATAGTCCTAACTGCTGCACGAAGTTATGGTGCAGTTTTTGAAGTTGTTTTTTTCCTAGTTATTTTTTTGTTATTTTTATTATTTTCAATAAGGTTGGAGAGATAACTTGATTTAGTTACACTAAGAGCTTTTGTATATGTATTCTCTCTTTCCATGCTGCCTGAAAAACTAACAATTTAGTTTGGCGCTATTAGCGTTCTAGTTTACAAGTGCTCTGTTTTAAAGAGCGTGTGTGTTCATTATACCAAGGAGCGAGTTTCTTATCTTTAATTATTTTTCTTTTAACTGGAGCCACATTATCTAATGTATAACAGAATGCGGCATGTGACTATTCAGTTCTGTTGGATCAGACAGTGATTCAATCATAAAGGATAATTCTGGAAGATAGCTAATAAAGCTCTGAGCAGAAGTAGATGTAAGTGTATGTTTAAAGCGGTAGCGCGGCACTGTGTGTACATTATTAGTATGACATATTTTAAATGATATAAGACTGTGATCAGAAATAATTTTGAACTGAGGAATTGTTACTATATGTTCATACCCCCAAACAAAACATCTGTTCTCAAATCACTAGGTTCAAGAGTTTTGCTATGGGTCCATTCATCTCTGTCCTCCAGGACTTAACAGGACCACTGCTCTTCTAAAAAGGTTTTACTGTTCCAGGAAACAGACGAGATGGCGCGAATTCCTCCCATAGGCTGAGTACGCCCAGAACTATCTGACTCACTCTTCTACGGGCTTGACTCCTTTCCAGTGTGTTCTTGGCTATTACCCCCCTATGTTCCCATGGTCGGGAGAACCCTTCAATGTACCCATGGTGAAGGATTGAATGCGACGTAGCTCTCAGGTTTGAGTCTCTCAGGTTTGTGGCTTTCTACCCGAGATCTGCACCTTTAGTTTCCCAGTAAGCCCCAAATACGTGGAATTTCCTTCTTCATACCGCATTTTCCCTTCCTTTTACGCTTTCCTTCTCGAGCCTTACCAACCTAACACCGACGCACAACAGTCCACCTCTGGACATCCTGCTCCTGTGGAGACTGAGGGGGTTTTGGCATATCTCGTTCACAAAATCTTAGATTCCAGGAGGAGAGGGGTCATTCTGGAGTACCTAGTAGACTGGGAGGGGTATGCCCCAGAAGAGAGGTGCTGGGTCAAAACTCAAGACATCTTGGATCCTTCACTCATACTGTTCTTTTGTGCAGCGCACCCGGAATGTCCAGCACCTCACGTCCGGAGACGGCCTAGAATAACGCCTGGAGGTGTTCCTAGAACGGGGGTACTGTAACGAATCTGCCCTCCTCCCATCAGAGGGCGCCGTCGCCTGAATATTAGGTTCCCACCCGAGCTCCCGTTTAGCGCACCATTTAACCTAGCTATTGCTAACACTCTGTGCGAAGTATTTTCAATAAACTTGTCATTCTGCAATATGGATTCTCCTTCATCTGGTACTTCACACTGGGGTTCGTTTTCCAGCATCACCAAGTCACCACTGTGGACCCCTGAGCAAGGCATTTAACCGCCAATTGTTTAATTGTATAAAAGAGATAAATCTGGATAAGAGCATCTGTCAAAAGCCGTAAATGTAAAATGTATTTTATTTATATCTTTAATGTTTTTTCATGTTATTAGGTGAATACTGATTCTGAACTTCTCCAGATGAGGTACAGTTTAGGTTGTAGTGTAGAGGTTGGAGTTGACAGGGTTTCTTGCTTTAGTAAAAATGGTGTTGTATATTTCACAGAGAGGATGGAGTGGCAGTAATCTTTCCTGGTTCTGAGAATACGGCCTTGAAGATCACTGTAACGAATCCTGGAGGAGACGATGCTCATCTTGCTCAACTGGTGGCAAACTTTCCAGAATCTTTACCCTTATCATCAGTTATTCACAAACCAGACAGTGTAAGTCTGTGTAAAAAACATCCTAATAGAAATAAAAGAGATTCAGCTCCCAGAGGACACAAAAGTGGATTAACTTTGATTGTTATAGCGGATAAAATATAACATTTTAATTTGAATGTAAGAACTTTACTTTATCACATCACCTTGATGTTGGAGATATCTGCATAGCTGTAAAGTGTTTATCACAGACTTTTTCATATCCAAATTATTAGTTTCTGTCTGCTTTCTGCAGAATGTAAACGTGCAGTGTGACGTGGACGAAAGTAAAACCAGAGCAGAATGTAATCTAGGAAATCCTTTCAAAAGAAACGCAGAGGTAAACAGAATGACGCTGAACCTCAAAGTATTTATTGACTTAAACTGGTTTTACTTATTCGGGTTTATGAATTCCTTAGGTAACATTTTATCTTTTGCTAAACTCTGATCGTCTGACTGCGAGCATAACGGACGTCAATGTGACACTAAATCTCCAGACGTAAGATGAGGGATTTATGTTATTCAAATTTAAAAAATACTATATAAATCACCGCTGAATTTATACAGAACCTTAATTCATGAAAATAATTCTTTTTACAGGATTAGTGTACAAAATATTTCAGAAATCATTGCAGAGGCTCAGGTTTTTTTTGAGCTATACCTTCAAGTGTTTGGGTAAGCACAGCTTTTCATTATGGATGGAATATACAAAAAATGATCTCATTTTGCTCATGTAAAACAGTGTGCTCTTTACTCTGTGTTTGTGTTTTGTTTCTGCAGACTGGCCAAACCATCTCAGGTGTACTATCAAGAAATTAAGAAAAACAAATCAGATGAGCTGATTGGAGAACCTGTGCAGTACGACTTTACAGTATGGTCATCATTATTTATTTACTTTTACATCAGCGTTTCTTGTAATCTTTTTTTTTTGTAGATTAGGATTTATTTATGCAATATCAATTTTCCAAGCCTATTTCAATTTATTGAATATTGGATTATTTTTTATTTATTATATATTAATAACACACGTTAATATCCTATATATGTATTATATAGTAAAAAAAAAATCCTGTTCAATTAAATTGTTCATAAATTATGATTAAGTTCATTAAGTACTAATTAGAAACTGATTTTTACTATTACATGTATATAAATGATTTAATTAATAAATAAATAAATTCAGTAGTGTTTTTTCCAAGATTTGAGTCAGAATGTTTAAAAACTATGTTTATGAAATCAATCATAACTTTCTATGTAGTTAAAATTCTGACTGAGCTTTTGAACATGATTTGTATAACATGGACCAATCAAAAAACAACACTGAGAACCACTAAACCTTTAAGGTCCTGTTTTTTTGTTGGGATGTGGTAGCCTAGTGGTTAAGGTGTTGGATTACTAACCCGAAAGTTGTGGGTTCGACTCCACCCTGGCACTGCTAATTGAAAGATCAGGATTTGCCTGAGCAAAACCCCCAATTGCTCAGTTGTATAAATTAAATAAATGTAGTCGCTTTGCCAAATGCTAGTAAATGTTTTTAATCTATTTTGATTTTTAACAATGACATTCTATACGATGCCTAATGAAGCTTTTTTTGCTAATAATATACAAGTCGAAACATCTTTTTTTGAGGAGATAGATGTGTGATAAAACCCTACACTTTTCTGAATGACAATTATAGGCGTTGCATTCTACTAGAGGATGTAAATAAGAGTTTTCCTTTTGTAGAGACTTTTTGTCCAGAATAAGATAAACCTTAATAACTTTTATTAGTACATTGCATTAGGATGTATAATTACTGTCTATATCTCTACTTATTATAAATTTAGATCAGTAACATGGGTCGACCTCTGAAGTCTTTTGCATCTGCAACTCTTAACATCCAGTGGCCAAAAGAGAACAATGAAGGCAAGTGGCTCCTGTACCTAATGAAGATCACTGGACCAAACAACCAGAGCATCCCATGCAGCCCAGCCTCAGAAATCAGCCCTCTAGACCATGCCCAGGAGGTCAGTGTTGCTTTTCATGCTGTGCCATGTCACCTCTTCGAAGATCTCAGGGACAACTATTTGGATTTGTCCTGGTTTTGTGCAGGTGATGTCAAGAGGAAAACGGCAAGCGGAAAATGAAGCGAAAGCCTCAGCTTTTAGCGCTGATGGACTACTGTCGTTATTTGGAAGTAAAAGACATTACAAATATCTGGTAGGTTCACGTTATAAACTATTTAGGCTTGTGGATAAAAAAATTAATTTTTGGAAAGGAAGTACAAATAGACTTTTTGTACATTATACAGTTGTTAGTTTATTAGTTTCTATATGTATATACTTATTAACCAAATATAGAATTGAGTATGTGTATGGTGATATCATACCTATCATTTGCTATAAGCAGGTGAAATGAACATTGTAGAGTAGCTTTTATAGCTGCAATGTTGTTATTGCCAGTATGTCATATTTTATAATAGTCTTTATAAAAACACTTCAAAGGTCATGCTGTTATAGGTTGATAAATATTCAAAAACAGGGTGGTGTGTGTCTTCTTTCTTTGATGCCTGCAGACATGTGATGATGAAATAATGTGTGTGAAGCTCAGATGCCCCCTAAAGGCATCTGACAGAACTGCAGTGACTCTACACTCGCGACTTTGGACCAGCACTTTTGTTGAGGTAAATTTTTGTTCTTAACTGTTCAATTTAGATCGTACAGAACATAATTTTGTGAAATCTGATCTGATTAACAGGAATACAGCTCCCTGAATTATTTGGACATTGTACTTAATGTTTCTCTCAGTCTCAACGAAACTCAGAAGAACATCAGGCTTCGGGAATCTCAAACACAGGTAAAGATTAAGAACAATGTTACATGTAATATTTTTTGTATTTAAAATATAGATTAACTAAGAAATTGCTATAGAAATGGCCTTGTGTAACTTCTAAGGCGCTAATAAAAAGCTCTAATATGGTATATTAGAGTCTTTTGATGTAAGTAAAATAACGTGAAGTGTATTGCTGCATCTCTAGTAAAATATATACTAACTTATTATGTACTTGTATACAAATCAAATAAGCTTAGCAGTTAAATCACACGACCACTATGGATGTTTTACATGTACATTTTACTTATTCAAATTATAAACCTATTTATGTTTCTGTATGCTTTTCACATTAACATGTTCAAAATGTTTAGCTTATTTCACTAGATAGTATTTGTAAAGATATATTTTGGGGCATTATTGCCTTTATTTAAGGAGAGTAAATAGTAAGCGAGGCAGAAAAGAGTTTAAAAAGTGTTTCATGACATGAGTGAAAGTTTTGTGGTCAGATCAGACCAAAATCAAGGTCTTTGGCATCAGCTCAACCCCAAGAAAACCATCCCCACCATCAAACATGAAGGTGAAAACATTATGGTTTTGGGTGTTTTGCTGCTAAAGGAGCATGTACCATCAAATGTTGGGTGAGAACCTCCTTCCCCTTAGCCAGGATAATGACCCAAAACACACAGCCAAGACAACAAATTATTGGCTTAAGAAGAAGCGGTGGAGTGGTCTTGTCAGTCTCCAGACCTTAATCCAAAAGAAAATCTGTGGAGAGGGGTAAAGGTTTGATTTGCCTAATGACTTGGAGAAGATCTGCAAAGAGGATTGGAACAAAATCTCTACTGAGATGTGTGCATATAAAAAGGGGGGCACAGAAAGGCTAGAGTAAAGCTGCAGGGTCTACTTTTAATGCTTTTACTTTAAAAGTGACCTTTGGCGTTCTTTATTTTTCTTCATCAAGGTGTCAGACAATAAATTTGTGTTAATTACAATTAATGAGTGTCTTGATGTCTTTATGTTTGTGTTTGTTGAGGAGCTTAAATTTTTTTATTTTTTAAATAAATAAAAGTCAATACAGTTCAAAAGAGAGAAAGTGGGACATAAGTGCTTTATTCTGTATTGATAATGCTTCTTATTAGGTTAGAATTTAGAGTAAGTGCACATTCAAATGTGTGTGTGTGTTATTTGCAGGTGAGACTAACAGTGTTCCCAAAGAAGAAGCCCACTTTTCTTAGTCGAGTGCCCTGGTGGGTGATTCTGCTCAGCGTGGTGCTCACACTGATGCTCCTCAGCCTTCTGATCTACTTCCTGTCCAAAGTAATAACACTTTTTCTAAAAAAAACTCCCTGATTTTATATAATGTTATTTTTTAAATGTATAATTAACCTAGCAAATTTTTTGCTGCAATAAAATAAAACTGTAGATTGGACTACTGTCAGTATTTGGAAATTAAAGACATTAGAAATATAACCAGCTTTCTTCTTCTGTTTAATGTCACTTTGTCTTTGTGCTCCTCAGCTGGGATGCCTGGGCTGTGGGATGTGTACTGAAGAGAAAAAATATCACCCCTATTAATGCCAATCATGCTACAAAATAAAAGTCTATGCAGGAAAACCTACAGAAAAGTAAAAACGTGTGATATCAACACTTAAAATGTGCTCCTGTTCTAAAAATTGCGTATTATGTTGGCTTTAATATAACGTTTCTGTATATGCTGTATGACGCAAATAGTGAATGACTTTATGGAGCTGAAGGAGGAGATGAACTTAGCAAATACATCGTAAGTGCAGGAGTGAAAATAAGGATAGTGCCTAAAATAGACACTATGAGGAAGACCCAGAGGAAAATTCTGTCCAACACCTGAGCCACAAACTTCCAGTCCTGAACCACCTAAAGTAACAGAAGAGCATAATTACTATTACTGTCATCACTGTCATTGTAACTCTGATTATAAATGTACATTAAATTTATTGTTATTTGTAAATACGTCATTCATGCCTCAAGTGCAAGCTATTTTAGAAGTGTAGACTTTATGGTTATCAGAATCTTTAGAAAACCCTTTAAACCCCTTTTCAAATATTGCAAGCGTGTTATACATACTCTAAACAGATGATTTCTTTTTAATAACAAACCTGTTAGACTTTTGCCCACACATCCATAGCTCTAAGCACCTAAAGTGTATCTTAAGCCAGCGGTTCCCAGACTGGGGGTGCAGAGTTATAATAAGAGGGGAGTGGAAAGGCTAGTGTAGATTCAGAAGATTTTTAAATGGATGCACCGAAATTTTGACATAGAAAAACTGCCAAGATATGAGCCAAAAGTACTGCCATCGTCATTGTGGACTGTCACATTCCCCTTTATAACGTGTGTTCTTTTGACTTTCATATGGCCCATATTTTTTTTTTATTCAGCAAAAAAGAGGCCCAGGAGAAAAAATTGGGAACCACTGCATTAAGGTATTATGTGTCAACATTTTTTGCACAGTATGCGGGATTATGCAGTCCCTATGAGAGAAGGTTTAAGTACCATTAACCTCTAACCAATAACCTTTAAGCCTAAATGTGCACATATAATGTAATCTACTGGTAGGCACTTGTTTGTTGTACCTCTCTGATGAAATTTTCTTTGTGAATGTGGCGTGTGATGTAACGGATGGAAAAAGTGGCTTTCTCCAGCAAGTTGACCAGAGCCTGGCCTTCGCTCTCAGGGCTTAGTGGGGCATTTCTGAGCCGTGGTTTAAAATCGGGGCTGTGCAGCTCCAGCTCGGGGTAAAGGTATCGCTCTGTGTGAGTGCGCATGCACAGTAGCAGGGGCAGGCGCTGTAAGAAGAGTGCACGTACCCACGGCGGCATGGGGTGATAGGTGGCCGAGGAGCGGTGGTGCACGTTGATGACAAACACAGTCACTATGATAGACAGAGTCACAAAGATCATAATAAAGAGCAGATATTCGCCAATCAACGGGATTACATTGGATGAAGATGGGATGATCTCCTCGATCACCAGAAGGAAAACGGTGAGTGAGACAAGTACAGACGTGGACAGAGTAACTTTCTCGCCTTCGTCTGACGGAAGGTAGAACACCAGAACAGTTAGAAAGGACAGACCCAGGCAGGGGACTATAAGGAAGAGAGTGTAAAAGAGAGGAAGGCGCTTTAGGATAAAGGAGTAAGTGATAAAAGGGTAGGAGAGCTTGCCGTCATACCGTCTGCCTTTAGTGCCTGTGGCACTTAGAATTTCCCACTCGCCATTGTCGAAGAAGTCACTGCGGTCCACTTGATGGTTCACAAGAACTAGATTCACCATGGTGCCATCGTAAGTCCATGAGCCGAATTTCATCGAGCAGTTCTGGCGGTCGAATGGAAAAAATGTAACATCCATAGTGCAGGCTGATTTGTAGCTGGCTGGAGGAGTCCATGTGACAGCACCATTATATTTTATAATAGCTTTGGTCATTAAGGAGCCCTCAAAACGTCCATCAGCACTGTAAATTCAGGAACACACAATAGTATTCGTAAAGGAATGTCACCTAATAAATAAGATTTATTTATCAGGATCAAAAGGGTTGAAACTAAGTACATGCGATCAGGACAAACCTACTTCTCATACAGCACAATATCAGGCAGCCAAATGCTCTCTGAAGGAACCCGGATAAAAGTGATACCGCCATAATCCTCTGGGTTCCAGCGCAGTTTATAATCAACCCATTCCTACATAAGCAGATTAACCAAGTGAACAAGACCTTCATTGCCTTACTACATTACAGGTTTATACATTCAACTGAGTTTAAATTGCATGTACTAAAGATTACTATTGGCAACACTCTGCAGTGATTTGTTAAACAACTGTGCTCTCATTATGAACAAATCAGTTTGAAGTGATAAATTTACCTGCCACAACCACACGTTAGTGGTCATAAGTTGGTTCTTCTCATCCTGTATACAGAAAAATGTGAAAATGGCAGCCAATATACACATTAACAATACAAAATTATAAACTACAAAATAAAATTTATTATTAACTTATTATATATATAATAGATGTTTGTTTTGTCCCTTAAGTTCTGACCTAAGCTAGAATATGATTAGTATTATCCAGGTACTAGATTGATTCTAATTCTTTGCTGATATATAGCTGTCATATTCCTTTTCAATATCGACTTACCAATAACAGCCCCCCAGCTTAATTACTTTCTAGATCTGTGTGAAGTGACAGTAGCAATCAAAGATTTTGATGTCATTATTTTGTCTTAGGGCAAACTGAAACTGGAAGTAAGTGCAAGGCCCTTAACCCTCAAGTGCACAGATGGATATAAACAAAAAATTGTAAGCCGCTATGGATAAGGGCGTATCCCAAATGCCAGAAATTTAATTAAAAGTACAGGTATGTGTTATGAAACTGTCTTTGGTGGTGCATCAAAGATTTTGGTTTTCCTAAATTATTGCATGTGTAATTTGTATATAGACAAAGATTTAAATCTACAAATGGTGTGGACACATATTTAGTTTGTTTCTTGACTAAATTTTAACCTTAAACTCATAAACAGTGAAATATACAAATCAGAGATGCACTAAAAGAAGTCCAGTAATCAGAACTTTGTTGAGGCTGAAACTCTAACTTAACTTATTCTTTTAACAATAGCAATTCAGCACTGCAGATGCACACAATGCTTTCTTATCTAAAAAAAACATAACTTAAATGGGTTTCACACCAGTGTTGCTTTGAAATAATAAAATCTTAGAGAGAAGAATGGTTATAATGGTGAATAATTCACACTTTATCACATCAGCCAGAACAAGGAAATGCTCTTAGAGATGAAAAATGTAAGATCAAAATAGACTGAAAAGTATGAATGATAAAGTTAAAGCCGGTGCAGCGTTTTTACGTTTTCAGCACCATGGATAGCAACCCAATTCTGTTTCAGCTCGTGTGAATAGTGTAGGCAGAACATAAAGTCAATAGTTGCTTTTATAATAATAATAATAATAATAATAATAATATACTAAATATTATTATTACTATTATTATTTATTATTATTATTATTAAAACAATAACAATAATTTCAAAGGCAATTTGGTTAAGAGTTTTGCACTGAGACTAAAGTGAACAAATAAATAACCTCTGAAAGGAAAAAACTATAAGATATGGGTTAGTGTTTTCGTTTTTATAGTTTAAATCTGTTCAAAAATACAAATAGTTGAAGCATAAAGCTTTGTTTGTTTGTTTGTTTGTTTGTTTGTTTGTGTGTGTGTGTTCTTACTACATCTACAAGTTGTGAGATCTTCAGACCAAAGCGAACCATGACAGTGCTGTTGGAATGTTTCGTAGGCCGCACCCATTTCTGATAGCTCTGAAAAAGGTCCCTTAGTAGGGTGTCCTCCCTTTTAGCCAGAGACACAAACTCTCCTGGTGCTTCACACAAACAAATCTACTCACACAGGGTCATCAAAATGCACTAGTACTCTGTTACAGTATCATAAAACAGTGTTTTTTATATTGACCATGAAGCAGGAAACTTAGGAAGGACAAGGAAGGACAAACGGAAACCTGACATGTTTCCTTAATTAGCATAACTGGACACGTTCTCTTAATCAGCAGAACCAGATCGAAGAGAATGGCTTTCCGAAAGACATTTGATGCAATGATTGAAAAGCAAAAATCATTATTTCAAGTGTTGTGCATTTATACACTACGTTTTATCTACATTATTGATATATATTAACAATATCAGTAATTGAAGTTAGGCCAAAAAATTGGTTTCGTGGGATTTTGTGAAAAACATTAAACTTGAAGCATCAGAAATTTTTTTTTAGCAAACTTTTAGCATCAGAACTATTCCTGCATCAGAAAAGGTAAAGATTATTACCCTTATTAAGTGTTTACATCGCAAAACTCAGGGTTCTACACAGATTACATAATATCCAGAAATAAAAATATAGATAATTTCACAGCTCAGAAGACTAAGAATAAAAACAATCAGGTTCCCTTATATAATTTAAACAAACATGGATCAGAGTTTGTTTTATTCAATGCTTTATTTAACCCAACTTTTTCACAAAATCTTACAAAAACAATTTCTTGGCCTAACTTCAAATATTGGTATGGTCAATATATATCAGTAATGTAGATTAAAGGGAAGTAAATTAGTATTCAAATAAATTCCAGGTAAAAAAATAAAAATAAAAATATACTATAGGTAAGGAAAATAATTTTAAAGTCTTCTTTTTTTAGAAATTGATTAGATCTTAAAACATTTTTAAAAAAAAAGGCATTTTGCTGAAAGACCCTAAAACTGGTTAAGTGTAATGTTAGACGCATCTCTGAATAAAATATTATTATTATGAAGAAGTAAACAATAAATGTATTAATATTAAATCATATACTATTGTGAATCTTTTAACACCGACAGACTTACTGATTGTCATCCTTAAATAAACGAGTTATTAAAACTACAATACTTATGCTATGCTAACTGCGTTTTCATTCCATGAGGAGATTCGAAGAGGTAGCTCGAGCGCTCACCTGTCACCAAGGCGGCCAAAAACAGCGGGGAAAAAATGTGAATAAAGCGCGACAACTTCATTTCAGTCTTCAAAACAGAACACAATACGCACATTAAGATGACGAATATGAAACCCCACGGAGTATTAACCAAATAGAACAACGGCGACGAGAAAAAAAACTGCAGCCTTTTGTGAGGGTTAATGTAATTTCACGGTGTTTATAACTGACCGTTAGGATTTATGTTGAGAGCGCGAGCCTGCAGGCAAAGCCCGCCTGTGGGAGGAGCGAGCGAGAGAGCGAGAGAGAGAGAGAGAGAGAGAGAGAGAGAGAGAGAGAGAGAGAGAGAGAGAGAGAGAGTGAGAGAGAGAGAGAGAGAGAGAGAGAGAGAGAGAGAGAGAGAGAGAGAGAGAGAGAGAGAGAGAGAGAGGAGGGCCACACCAAACTTTTCAGATTTTTATATTTGCTTAAATTTTAAAAATCGTATATCATTTTTATTTCACTTCAATTGTATTCTACGTTGTGTTGGTTTGATACTTAAAATCTCAGTAAAATACATTTAAGTTTGTGGTTGTAAAGTGATAAAATGTGAAAAAGTTTAAGGGGGATAAATACTTTTTCAGGGCACTGTATGTGTGTTCTGTGTTTACTGTAAAAATAACAAGGCGTTTTAACAATCTTTTTGATGGGTGAAACAAATCCTACATGCTTAAGTGTGTGTGTTTGTGTTTTAGCTCAAATGATTTTCTGCTTCACTTCTAAGCAACAGTGCTCCCTCTCTCCATAGTAATTTTTCTGTGATTTTTCACACACACACACACACACACACACACACACACACACCTCTCATTATTGCATTCTGCTTTGTATGCTCAGACATACAACGGAAAATTGCTGCCAATTAACTGTTCTTTTTTCCTTAATAATTATACCTTTAATCATTCATCATGTATCAAACACAGAGTCAGATTAAAGACTACTTACAGAATTTGTTTAACATTTCAGCTTTCAGAGAGAAGGTACTGGAAGACCCCAAGGTCTCGCTTTACAAGGCTTTTAAACAGCTTTATCCAGCAGACTGTCAAGATGATGAACTAAAAAAAAAATACAGCTCTCACACCACACTTCCAAGTTTATTTATACTTTCTGCAGAACGGTTTAATTTTTCCCGTTCGCATTTCCCACCTATTAGAACATATTATTTTAATGGTCCAAATGGAAAGAACAAAAGAGTTCTAAATGATGATGATTTAAAGTTGAATCATTTTTCAATCGAATGATGTTAAACCAGTGTAGTTTAACCACAAGGAAAATGTTTTTTTTTTAATTCATAAAGCACTTGAAAAAAGTGCCAGGTTGGTGCTTTTTGCTACTTCCTCATATGATGAGTCATCTCTTCTGTTGCCTTTTGGGATATTAAAGTGTACATATTATATGCATACGTCAAAATCAAGATGGAAGACTTGAAATAAAACAATCTGGTCGTTTTCTTTCATTTGTTATGACAGAAAAAACAACATTTCATCGGCTATAAAGTCAAATGCGCTTCCTCTACTTCAGGCATAGCTTTACTCTTCAAACTGTAGCCCTGATAAAAACAGTAAATGGTCAAAATACACAAATTGCCCTGTCTCATCTTGTCCCAGTGGCTAAACATTAACTTGCTTTATCTTCAGATAATTGTTCACTGTCTGTACACACCCAGTGAACAAGTGTGAGAGCTGCAAATCATCTGGAATCTGGGTTCTCCTGTCACCCATTCAGCAGCCATTTTATCAATAACTTTTACACATTCTGAGTTACAGTGAAAAAAGGTAAAAAGGTTCCAGAGGAACTCCAGTGAAGCATTAGAACCATGGAGCTGTGGAGAATAACACTGATTATCAAACTTGCTTCTGAGAAGTTTACATCTACAGCATGCTTTTAACCTGGATGATGCCAATGTTTTGAGAATCTGTTTGGATATTCCCTCGCAATGCACCACCAACTCAAACCTACTGTGAGTTTATTTATGAGAAATGTTGTAAAATGTATAAAAAATGGGTTGAAGGTTGCTTTGCCGGCTGTACGTCTATTTGCTGAATCTGAATTGAATTCTTTTGGCTCATTTGTTATGTAGTTCAGTTAGTTGAATAAATTAGATTTAAAAGCATAAAAATCAACTTTTTATTTATTGATTATTACTGTTTTATATGATTGTATAAAGTACTGCTTTATATGATTGTAAGTTATTTATGGATTATTACTGCTTTATATGATTGTAAGTCACACCTGCACAGGAGTGTGAAGGTTATTATAAGAGAAAGAGTAATACTAACCTATCTGGAATAGGATGTTTAAAATTACATAAGGATGTAATGTTCAGGTGTTCCAATACATTTGTGTGCATAGTGTACTGTATGTGAAAGCAACCTAAGACACGAACAATTTTTAATAATAGCATTCGCATTTGGCGCCAACAAATCATTTCTGACCGTAGCTTGCTGATTGGTGCTCCACATGCAAAAGCCAACAGAACTGGAGGTCTTTATCGCTGTAAGTTTACAACGCAGTGATGACTGTGAACGGATCCCCATAGACCCTGAAGGTTGGTGTTATTCGCTGTTCATATTTATAATAAACTGAATGAATATTAATTCTTATGTGAACTTGGCAGATTCAAGGCCAGGCCAGGGATTAGATCATCGGGAAAACCAGTGGATGGCCGTGCATGTAAAAAGCCAGGGTCCAGGGGGAAAAGTGGTGGTAAGTTATTCCATGACATGGAACACAGAAATAATTGCACTCAATACAAAAAAATAGAAAGTACAAATACAAGAAATACAAAAAAATTTTCATTTAGATTTACAACATATTTTACCTTTATATTGCTCTTTAAATTGAAGACACAGTTAAAAATACATACAATGCTAATTAATAAACCAAATACATGAAGTAAAATTTGCTGGAATTTAACCATGTAGGTTTGTGCTCACCGCTACCAGCAATGGATAAGGGACAATCAGCTGGTTCTGGGCAGGTGCTTCATCCTAAAACAGAACCTGACAGTTGAAGACACAAGGACATTTTGTCGCAATCGGGGCAGTTCTAAGGAGATGTTAGGTTACTGCCAGCAGGGTGTCTCTGCAGCTTTCACCAAAGACAACAACTATATAATGTTTTCAGGGCCCGGTGCCTATGACTGGAGAGGTACAGTAAATATATATTAATGTGTTCAACGTATTCAATGTTGCATAAAATTTATTAGAACGAAACAAGTGTGTTGTTAAAGCAAGGAAAGTGGTAGCTTATTCATTAAAGTGGGGTATCCAAAGTCTGGCCAAAATATGGATACATTTTAAATGTCCCACAGATTATCTATTGAAATGTATATGTGTATATGTGGCCGCCAAGCATAATTTACAAATCCTGCAGTTTCTCAATGTCAAAATTAACAGCCAAAATTTTGGGCCAGATGTAGCAGTAAAACACAGCTGACAACAGTTTTAGCATTAATTTGATCATAGCCTGTAATTTTTTAAACAAGAATTCCTAAACTCATCATAAGCGGAGCAGCATGAGTTGTTTCAACCGCTGCACGGACCATTATTAGCTTTGACTATAGGCGACGCAACACGACCTCAGAACAAATGTGTTTACTTGCTGACTGATCAGGAGCAAGCTACCGATACACAGCGCTGTGAGATTCCGCTAGGAATTTAAAGCAAAGGTCTACAATAGTCTAAAATCCACAGATGTCACGGTGATTTAAACATCGATTTCATTCTCAATAACAGGAAAACATGAGAAACATCAAGCGGTAACATTTCTGTTAGAATACTTTAATCCACATCTCACCAATATCCACAATGTATTTACTAAAGTAACACTTTAGTAATACTGTAAAGCATTATATAATTTACTACAGTAACTGTGGTATTGTGGCAGAAATGTTGAATATTTTTTTAAAGTTGTATTATTTTATTAAAGTAGACATGTCTTGTTAGCATATTAAATGTAATGTAAAAGAAGTAATGAAATATAGGGCAAATTACAAATGTTTTTGTTATAATACATACATACATACATACATACATATTTGTTTCTTCGCATATCCTATCTTAGAAAGTTGGGGTCAGCTATGGAGCAGGAGAGTTAGGAGTTAAGGGTTTTCCTAACTCCTCAACAGTGGCAGACTACTGGCGGTAAAGCTTGAACCCAGGTCTTCTTGGTCTTTTAATCAACATCTTAGCGCCTTAACCATTTGACCCACCACTGTCTCCTGGGTTCAGCCCCTAGGTTCGGCCCTTAGGTTTGTTCACAATATTGACCCATTTAAAAAACCTTTGGACACCCAAGGTTTAAGGTGCTGGACTGCTTATCAGAGGATCATGGGTTTAATTCACAACACAACCAAGCTGCCACTGCTGGGCCTCTGAGCAAGGCCTCTAACCCTCAACTGATTGGTTAGATGCAAATAAGTTAAAAGTAAGTTTCTCTTGTTATGTAAATGATATTGCCATTTTTCTATAGTGCCGGTAGGTGGAACATCACTCTAATAATAATTAGTAGTTCCTTTGAGAAATAAATAAATTATAATATAAAGTAAAAAGTTAAGCAATCCTCCTAGTTGTGCACGCTTATGAAAATATTTTATATGCTATGATATTGCAAACATAACGTATTTGGCGACAAGGTGGATTTATTTCCCAGGAAGTTGCCTCAGTGAATTGTGAGTAGTTAGGCACACCTGAACTGTTAGCAGCTAGAATGGCTGCTATTATAGACCGTATGGAAGCTTTTGATAAAATTGTCAAACCTTGGACCACCTTTATTGGAAGATTTGAGCACTCTGAAGAAGCTAACAGCGTTGATACTTTCAAGATAGTCTGCTACTCAGCACGATTGGAGGAAAGACATATGGGTTATATATGGGTTTCTACAGCAGCACTTTTCTCCGAAGACCCTGATCATAGTGGAGCGTTTTCGTTTCCACAGGCACAATCAGGAGGTGAGAAAGTTGGTGACTTAGTACGTTGCAGTGATTAGAGGATTATCAGAACACTGTGAATTTGGGGGACATTTGGATCATGTGCTTCGCGATAGGTTTGTGTGTGGCTTGAAGAGTGAAGCTACACAAAAGCGGTTGTTGGCTGAAGCCACGCTGACGTTTCAAAGAGCTGTGGAGCTAGCGGTGTCCATGGTAACAGCATCACGTGAGGCACAGCAACCCAGCGGATCGCTGAAGGTGAATACGCTGTCTTTATATAAGACTGCAAACCAATGTAAACAATATGGAAAAGCTAACTATAGTGATAATGACTGTTGGTTTAAGGACAAAATAGTAACACGGGGGGAAAAGGCCATGTTAGTCAAGTTTGCAGTAAGAATAACAGTAACAGAAAAGCAAAGCGTGAAAACAAATGTAAGTAAATGTTACAACAGAAGAAATTAAACTAAGAGGCTATGTAAAAAAAGGTGTACATCACCTTGATGCTGAGGTGAATTCCAGTTGTGATGAAAGAGACTCTGATTTAGCTCTGTGAAAACTGTCACAGCTAGGAGAAAAGTCCAGTATCATGGTGAAACCAGAAGTTGAAGGATTACCAATTGAAATAGAACTGGACACAGGGGCGGCAGTGTCTTTGATCTCAACAGAGACTTATTTGATTAGATCAGATTAAACTTTATTGTCTTAGCCAATGAAATGCAGTTAGCATCTAACCAGAATTGGATAAGTGGCTTATTTACAATAAATAGCAGTGTAATAAATAAGGGTATGAGGTTCATAATTACAGAGGTTGGTAAATAATGTAAAGAAGGTGCAGTAGTATGTACATATGGTATCTATAAGGGTGTATATAGTATAATATAGCAGGCAAAGTATGACATAATGGATAAATACATACAAGTGTTTGGATGATACAGTAAATACAGAGTAAGTATAGATGGAATAGACAGAAGTGTAAGGATAGATAGTTATGGATGTATAAAACAGTAAATACAAAGTAAATATGAATAGAATATATAAAAATGTAACATTAGATAATTATGAATGGTGCAAAGATGCATAATGATAAAATATTTCAAGGTACAGAAAGTGGCAATGCAGTAGTGATTAACACTGTATAATCAGCTGTTCAGTGCAGAAATCAGCTGTTCAGTGCAGATTATGACAGTCTACTAAAACATCTCCCTTTAGGCTCAACCGACATATACAAGACAGGCATTACGTCCATAAGGGGTAATTGATGTTCATGTAAAATGGGCAAACATACAGCTGTTCTTCCATTGTATGTCATGCAGGAGGATTATCCACCACTCCATGGCAGAGAATGACTGCGTCAGATTAAACTTAATTAAAAAGAAATAAAAACAATCAAACTGAAAACACTGGAAACCGTTCTAAACAGTTGAGGGAATAAAGAGCATTACAGCTAAAATAGCAATAAACCCCCGAAAACAAACCCATGTTTTGTAAGCTTAAAGTAGTTCCATAGGCTCTGCTTCAAAAAGTTGAAGGCTACCCAGAGCGATACGCATCTGTGGTGACTGTAAGGTGACGATAAACCCTGTCCTTTAAACCGAATGCTATCCGTTACCACATATTAAGGACCTGTTTGCTTCTTTAGCAGAAGGACAATGTTTCAGCAAATTGGACTTGTCACATGTTTACCTCCAATTGAGGACTGAGGAGGAGTCAAAAAAGTTTTTTTTCACAATTTCTACTTAGAAAGAGTTATTCTAAGTAAAAATTGTATAATCAGCCAGTAGGGATAGCTTAGTCCCCAGCCATATTCCAGAGAGCTATGGACCAAGTATTACGGGGTCTTCACAATGTCCACTGCTATCTGGGTGACATTTTTGTTACCAGGCAAAATTGAGCACTTAGAAAACTTTAGTTTGCATGTTAAACTTAAGTTTGAATCTGACTTTTTTAGAGACTCACTGGAATATCTGGGTTACATGATAGACGCTGAGGGTTTGCACAAATCACCTAAAAAAGTAAATGCAATTGTCAATAGGGCAGACTAGGGCAGAAATGCCACTTCTGCACCACCAACAAGAGAACAAGATGTCATCAATGACATATCAGCAAAATGTCAGATAAAGTATGACAAGCGCGACACTCCAACAACACCTGTCAGACGTAATCAAGCTGTTACTGAGCCTGTTCTGACATAGGGCAGATTAACCCCTGAACTTAGGGCAAGAGGCAGTCTACTTTCTACCTCTAGAGTAGAATAAGTAATACAGTTTATTATTAACACTGGAAAGGTGTATAAAATGTACACTAAATTGGCAATTATTGTTAAAAGTTATAACACTATTAATAAAGTAATTGATATTAAAGAGATACAAATTAAATGTACAAAGAATGTACTGTGGGTTTTATTAAAAAAAAAAAAAAATTTTTTAAATCTTTTTCATATGCAAAAAAGAGAAAACCTAAACAATGTATAACTTTTCTTTTTCCAGGCTTCGCTTTAGATTTAGGAACAAATCTGTTACAGAAAGACAAGCAGGTTATATTGGCAGGAGCACCATGCTCCAATCTCAGTGGTGAAGTTCTGATCTTAAAGCCTGATGAAAATCAGAGGAGTCTGATTATAGCTCACATTCTCCATGGTCCAGGTCTGGCATCCTCTTTCGACTACTCACTCTCTGTAATGGACCTCAATGCAGATGGGTAAGATGTTTAGAGCTAGAGATCCAAACTATTGACTTGATCTAACATGTCTTGATTTTACTGATAAAAATGTTTTTTTATGCCATTATTTTGTTTGTTTTATAATAACACACTTGTTTGTATAATATTTTGCAAAGGCCAAATGTCTTATTTGTATACTTAAATTTATATTAATGTTCCAAAATATTTGTCATAATAAAAAAAAAATGTTTTTGCAAATTCTTTGTAGGAATGTAATAAACTCATAATGTAAAAATCTCTAAAGATATAATCTTGCAATCAGCAATTAGTATGGAAAGGAAAATAATTTTTTTCCTAATTAATCTTGAATCTTATGCCAAAATACATTCCGGGTTGGTTTGACAGGTCTTTATATTTTGAGTGAACAATATCTAAATTACAAAAAATGCAATAAGGGAAAACACATTGGCAAACAAATTAAAATTATTTTGATAATTTTTCACAATTAATTATTTTATTATAAACAATTATTTATTTTTATTTCATTTCTATTTGAGAAAACAAAAAAATCTGTTTGGCTTCACAGATGGGAGGCAGGAATAGGAGGCGCTGTTTACGTCTACATAAACCGGCAAAATGGCCGAGACTGGGACCAATTACAGCCAGACATTCTAACTGGAAATAAAGACTCTATGTTTGGACTAGCGGTAGCCAAAACTGGAGACATCAATCACGACGGATACAACGGTTTGCAACAGAAAATACACATTTACCAACACACACACACATATATAAATATATTTATATAAATACCCAGTATTATATATAATGAGTTTTGAGACCAGTAGCACATTAATAAAAGACTAAAAGAGACCTGCGTAATCAAATTATCGTTTCTAATTCCTGTCCTGGACACATTAATTTACTTGGCTCAAATGATAAAATTAACAATAATGCAGATAAAAAGATAATAAATAATCAATCAAACAGTTATATTTTATTATACAAGTGCAAAAAGATTTAACTAAACAAAGCTTATGTACAAAAAAGTGAGTTATAGTATTGCCCTGTTAATGATTCTATGGAAGGGTTAAAATAAAATGCACTTATAAAGGTAGAGCTTGTAAGAAAGAGAATGTTGTACATAAAATATAGCAGTGACAGAGCAAAGCCCCAGACAGCCAGGGCCCAACTTGACCCCTGATTATACCAATCATCTTTTTTATTTTATTTATTTATTTTGCTTTTTTTTTATCAGATTTTGCAGTTGGGGCTCCTTATGACAATGACGGTTATGGTGCGGTGTACATTAACTTTGGCAAAACTAGTCATTTTTCACAAAAAGACTACCAAGTAGGTGAAAACTATTTGTCAGATATTACTCTAACAAACGACCCCTGTGACCTTTCTGTAAACTTCTCTTTATGTAGGTTTTACGAGGTGAGGCTCATAATATCAAGTTTTTTGGTTATTCCTTGGCTGGAAACATGGATATAGATGGAAACGGATATCCAGACTTAGCCGTGGGTTCACTTTCTGACAGTGTACTCATCTACAGGTTACATTCTAGTTTTAGTTTACTGCCACACACACCCTATATCATGCTATTTGCTTTAAACTGTAGAAATTGAAGTAAAAAAAAATTGAAGAATTTTCTGTTTAAGGGCTAAACCAGTGATTAGCATTGAAAAATCGTTGACATTAACACCCAATGAGATGAATTTCCAGGAAAGAGACTGCCAGAAAGGCCACTGGTAAGAACAATTTTAAAAGCGTCATTTTGTCCATTGGAATTCGTGGGTGACGTTTTTACTTATGTAAATCTTTCAGCATTATAACAGCCGAATCCTGTTTCTCCTACACGACCTATCCAGAGACGTATAATCCCAAACTGAGTGAGTTAATTTCTACTTGAGATGTAAATCAGTTGTGTTCACTACAGTTTGTAAGGCACATACCAGTTGAACACATGAACCTAACGGAGAAATAGCTTTATCAATATAGCAAACATCCCTGTTTCACTTTATAAACATTGCTGTATAATTTTATCTCTGTGGTCCTGTAGAGATTCTCTACAAGCTGAATGCTGATGAACAGTGGGGTCAAGAAGGTCAACTGTCTCGCCTGGTTTTCCAGAGCAATCATGAGGGAAACATTGTTCTCGCAAAACAGGGTGAAAAACGATGTGTTCAACGCCGCCTTCGTCTACGAGTACTAAGCCGTCAGCCTCCCTTTATATTTAATACAAAACTTTTTCATGTTTTTACATTTAAAATGTTTTCAGGCTGATACGAAGAACAAGCTTACAGAAATTCCGGTCAGCGTATCAGTGTCTCTGCCTCCTCAGACGCTGAGCAGAAGCTCTTTACCCATTCTCCAGCCAGCGCTTAACAATCTCCAGCCTAGAAAAATCACAGCGAAAGTGTGTGAGACAGAAACACAGAGCTCCAATCATTTTATCACGACCAAAAGAAAACTTTCATGTTTTCATTACATTATTTTCAGCTCATGTTTTTTGACCCTGACTGTGGAAGTGATAATATCTGTCAGAGTAACCTGCAGCTGCAGTACAGCTTCTGCTCCAAAGACCAACATTTGGACTTCTGCTCACCACTAGCCAGGTAACCTAGCAGATTTTTAATTATTGTTTTTTAAAGACCTAACAGGTGAGAAAGGTTACAAAAATTATGTGTTAGTAAACAATGTTTGTTATGTTGTATTTTAGTTTTTTAATGGCTCCTAGTTTCTCAATGGACAATTTATAGGAATTTTTTTTTTATTGAATATTTCCAACAGAGCTTTTGCATGAAACTAAATTAGCTTGAGTGAGAGAGCTTGAGTTTGAATTTCTTAGTTTGTATTTTGGTCTTAAGGTTGTTGTATATATCACAGAGAGGATGGAGTGGCAGTAATCTTTCCTGGTTCTGAGAATACGGCCTTGAAGATCACTGTAACGAATCCCGGAGGAGACGATGCTCATCTCGTTCAACTGGTGGCAAACTTTCCAGAATCTTTACCGTTATCATCAGTTTTTCACAAACCAGACAGTGTAAGTCTGTGTAAAAAACATCCTAATAGAAATAAAAGAGGTTCAGCTCTCACAGGACAGGAAAGTGGATCATGTTGGATTATTACGCAGTATTCAAATGAAAGAATTTTACTTCATTGCTTTACTTTGATGGAAATTTTTGCATAGCTGTAAAGTGTTTCTCATCACAGACTTTTTATTTAAAAGTTATTAGTTTCTGTCTGCTTTCTGCAGAATGTAAACGTGCAGTGTGACGTGGATGAGAGTAAAACCAGAGCAGAATGTAATCTGGGAAATCCTTTCAAAAGAAATGCAGAGGTAAACCGAATGATACTGAACCTCAAATTATTTATTGACTTAATCTGGTTTTGCCTAGTCAGGTTTATTAATTCTTTAGGTAACCTTTTATCTCCTGCTAAACTCTGATCGTCTGACACCGGCATAACGGACGTCAATGTGACGCTGAATCTCCAGACGTAAGATATGAGGTTTATTCTATTCAGAAATCATTTTATGAATCGTGTTATTTATAAAGCGATGTTTCTGTTCATTTTAATGCTTCACATTTAATTTAGAACTAAATTTATTTCTAGTTAAAAAAAACATGACGGTGTGCAAAATTTTGTCTCCAGCTATAATATACAGTAGTATGTTGAGATTAATTTTAAATAATTAAATTATTTCTCGGACGCTTTTCAAGGGTTTGGGCCCAGCTTTCCATTATAAATGAATAATTGTAATTACATGCTTATTTCTGCCATTTGTTTGTATTGTTTGTAATAATATGCATGATTTATATTTTTAAAAATTGCTTTTCCAGTTAACATACTGTGTTCTGAGAATGTTTTTCAAATCGGTTTTTTTTTTATTTTAAAAACGTGATTTGAAATGTTCCAAAAACGTGAAAACGTTCAGTTTGCTTAACATTGGCAGAGTGTTACTTTAAGGTTAATTCATGGTGTTGTTCCAACAATGTTTTCTTTAAACATTCATCGAATATGAATAATGTCATAACGATGTTTCAGGAACATTGTTCCAAACATTTTCTCTCAACATTACAAGAACATATGTTAACTATTATTAAATTATATACTTCCATAAACAATATTTCACTAATGTTTAGACAACTTTTAACAAACGTTAGCGAAAGTTGTTGGAACGTTCCCAGTTATCTGGGTTGACCTTTAAGATTTTGAGAAGCTAAACTCTTTATTATATAATGCCCCTGTGATGGACTGTTATGTTGTGTAATGCTGTTGTGTTACGGGCGCTCCCTGTGTACACACACCTTCAATGGTTTACACACCTCTCAGTACTTTATTCTGTTTTGCTATTTGATTCCTGCAGACTGGCAAAACCTTCTCAAGTGTACTATCGAGAAGCAGAGAAGAGCAAATTAGAAGAAGATATCGGAGAACCTGTGCAGTACGAGTTCACAGTTTATCTAAAAATATTTTTAAAAGTGTCTTACATCAGGTTTTTAAATATTTAAGTGTTATATTAAACTTGCCAAAATGTACATCTTAAAAAAACTCTTTTCCTGACCAAATAAAGTTTTGACTGTAGATTTAAATGTAGACTGAAGATAAGCAAATGCTAGATAGGTAAACAAACGTCTCTATAATTTATTATGTATTTAGATCAGCAACATGGGCCGACCTTTAAAATCCTTCGCTTCCGTGACCCTCAACATCTGGTGGCCAAAAGAGAACAAAGAATTTAAGTGGCTCCTGTACCTGCTGCGGATCACAGGACCGAATAACCAGAGCATCCCGTGCAGCCCAGCCTCGGAAATCAGCCCTCTCAAACATGCCCAGGAGGTCAGTGATGCTTTTCAGCGTTTTTGTTATAAGGTGTCACATCTCGTCTGTTTTTTTGTTTCCTCTTCGTGGATCTCAGGAGTAGGTATTGGCACTTTTGCCGGTTTTGTGCAGGCGATGTCCAGAGAAAAACGCCAAGCAGAAAATAAAGCAAAGGCCTCAGCTGATGGACTACTGTCATTATTTGGAATCAAAAGACATTACAAATATTTGGTAAGGTCACACTTTATATACTGATAAAGCTATAACAGGGGCAGAAAACAACCCAGGTTTTATGGGTTTTATAAGCAGCAGTCATTATTAATGCTTAGGCATGATTTTTTTTTAGAAACAAATAGTTTGTGATAAGGGAAATCAAATATTTATTAGCAACCATGTTAAATTTGAATACTTCCCTATTAATGTACAGGTTTTTTATATAAAAGGACCTTGTTTCTATATTCCCCCTTAGACATGTGATAACGAATTAAAGTGTGTGGAGCTCAAATGCCCCCTAAGGGCAGCCGACAAAACTACAGTCATTCTACACTCACGACTCTGGAGCAGCACTTTCGTTGAGGTCAATTTTGATTGTTTCCTTTTTCTTTGCATGGAAGCTGGTTTAAAAAAATTATAGGGTTGTTAAATGTAATCTGATTAACAGGAATACAGCTCCCTGAAATATCTGGATATTGTCCTCAACGCTTCTCTGAGCCTTGATGGATCCTTGATGGAGCCAGTCAGCATCTTGGAGATACCAAGTCACTCGTGATTGGTTTTGTTTGAAGTTTATTTCATTTTAATGGCAGCTCAAAGCTAAAAAAAATAAGAGAACAAAATAGCTTTTTTGCTCATGACAAGATCCTGATATAAGGAGCCGTATTCCTGTTAATCAGATGGCATTTAACATGTAAACACCATCTTTCAGCTTTTGATTAACTGAACACACCTCATCCACAGTAATCAACAGTTGGTAAAGCAGAAATACACGGAAAACACAGGACAAATTAATTTAAGGAACATGGGTCACCCACGCCTGGACTTTACATATATGTAATCACCTAACACACAAACAGTACAAGACCTGCTGTATGGACAATGCAAACAAAAACCTTAAATAATTAATATTTTAATATAAAATACTAGACGTACTATTATTTAAGAGGTGCCATCTGGATTAAAAAAAATAACTGTAATACATATGTTTAAATCAAATATCACTGTATTTTTTGTGCTCCCCAGGTGGGATTCCTCAACTGTGTGGCATGCACTGAAGATAAGGGATATTACTCTATTAAACAAAATCAGACTACAAAATAGAACAAAAAAGACTGACACAGAAGGATATTGTTTTCAAACATAGTCGGATGTGCATATTTATCCGGATACCATCATTCAGCTAGACGGCTTCACCTACTTTTGCGCCGACAGAAATGCAGCTCTGTGCGTTAAGGCTCGCGGTGGTAGTGGGTATGTTTACATCAACACAGAATGGTGCAGGAACTCTGTACATCACTAGCAGAGTTTATGACTGTAAGATGCAGACCATTTTATTTACCACAGGAATTCACCTAATAAAGTGTCAACAGTACTAATTTTTTCCTTTAATTTTTATAGTCACAGTATTCTATATTTCTTTTATTCTATATTTCTTAAGGTGACATGCTATGACCTGTACTCACACACATACATCACTGGGAACTTTTCCAAGGCCAGCCTCAGTAATTTTTTAATCAGTACACATGACTGTGGGGGCAGTGGTGACTCCACACATAATGGTTCCATCTCTGGATTCCAGTTTCAAGGTTGGACAGTTTGTTCTCAGTTCCCGGCACAAGCTACATAAATTGTTACAGTGTCTAGAGATTATGGTGGTCAGGAGCCCCATAGGCTGCTCTTTGTGTGAGGTCCCCTTTTATAATTATTTTTACTGGAAAATGTATTTAGAGACTTTAGTAAAGGAATCAGTCCCTTAAATATGATTAAACACCAGAACTACAACCAAAAACATCAACAAAGATGTAAGTGGAAAGATGACCAGATATTCCACAACCATCTGTACCAAAGACACAAAGCAATTCCAAATGTGAATATAGAACTATAAACAGAAAACCGACCGACTTCATTGCATTCACACTTCAGCTGCAATCTGGAAAAAAACGCTTTTAACTTTAGAAACCAACAGATAGAAACTACAACATCTACATCAGTGCAGAATAGCCTGTTTTACTGAGACCAAATGGCATCATCAATACTGATACACAAACCAGTGTGCAATACACTAAACTGTACAATACACTAAACCATTGGCGGGCCGTACATTTGGTACCTGAGCCTTCAGTGGAGACTTACCCGACCGATACACCCCTTAATAGAACCATCAACTATACAACCATCAATACTATACAAAAATACAATATAACACATTGTGGAATTACAGAGATAGAGAGACATTTTGCATATTAAGGGTAATTTTATTAAAGCAAGAATCTTCAAACCTCTACACTACAACTGCAACTGTTTCAAGTACATCATCAGGAGCAGTTCAAAATCAATATTTATCTAATAACATGACAAAAACAAAAAAATTTAAATAAAATACATCATGCATTCAAAGGCTGTAAGCCAGCGTTACCACTTCTAGACACTGGTCTGTAAGTGGCGAACAAACTTTTTTCTGGGGCTGATTGGTTAAAGAAACAGTCCCTTTGCTAACAGAGTTTAAATTACATGTGCCAGCACTATTCTAAAGGCAGATCTGGGCAGATTAGATTAACTAGTTACCTAGTTATCACACATCTGACAGGACATATTAACACTGGTACTATAACAACAATAATAAAACAACAGCACAATAAATAATATGCACATATTGTTAAAAATCCGATCTATGCAGAACAGATCATTTCCACTTCAGTGTGGATAAGTTTCCTTTAACTGCATGTCACATGGTGTATTTACAGAGTTTAAACTGACACACACACACACACACACACACACTCACTGATCTAAAAAGTGTGCAAACTAAATTTTAAGATAAAACCTGTGTGTGTGTGTGAGTGTGTGTGTGTGTGTGAGTGTGACACAAAGAAATTAAACTTTGTTTCGTTTTACTGCATCTACGAGATAAAGTTGAATAAGCGTTGTGTTCAGTCTGTGTGTATTCAGTCTGGATTTTCTTTCTCTGTGAAAGACACGGTCAGGTAGAAAACGCATTTGGGCGTTTAAAGAATTTTTATTGATTGTCTTGTGTTGTGTGTAGTACGTGAAGTGTGTTTTAACCTAATGTGTGTGTTAGTCTTGTCTCCAGGTTATCTTTTCTGTATACAAATATGAACTCAGCTGTGATATTCATCACTGTTTCTTTTCTGTTTCAAGGTTTGTATAGAATTTATATTTACGGTGTGACCTGATATCACAAGTGCATTAAACTCAGTAACAGAATATGTGTGTGTTACCAGGTGCTTTGGGCGGAGAATTCTCTATCCGTCTACCAGAGCGTGTAGAAGCTCTGAGTGGACTCTGTGTTCACATACCCTGCAGTTTCGACACTAAGGAATATTTTGATAAGGACTTGAATGAAGTTCCTACAGGAATCTGGCTTAAAGATGGAATAGACATGGAAATAAACACCGTCTTTAACTCTAAAACACCAGAAGAAAACAAGTTTCAAGGGGAAATGATCGGAAACCTCAGCATGAAAAACTGCACCACCGCCTTCAACAACATCAAACTTTGGGATAGTGGAGATTTTTACTTTAAAATAAAAACTTTATGGCCCCTAGAATTTACATACACTACACCAGTGTTTATGAATGTGCAAGGTGACAGCTGCACAGTGTGTGTGTGTGAATTATTGAATGACAATAATTCTGCACTGGGTCACATTTAAAACTTATCTCTAATGTGTGTGTTTATCTTAGACTCTCCAATCAGCCCCCTAATAACACTGTATAAGGAGATTCAGGGGGAGCTGGAGGTCCAGGATGAGGTGCTGGAGGGAACTTCACTTAGTATCATTTGCTCTGCTCGATCACCGTGTCCATCCAACCCGCCTTCTTTCTCCTGGAACTTTCTGTCTGATGAGAAAAGGCCTAAACAGAACCACAACCTCGGCTTTAGTACCTCTCGGCTGAACTTTAATGCTTCTCGCCTGGATCATGGACGCCAGGTTACCTGCACTGCCACCTACCAGCTCCAGGACCGTATCAAATCAGCACAAAGCTCTTACACTCTACAAGTTCTGTGTAATTGTTGTTTACATTAATTGATTTGTAGAATCTCATAAATTTGTTCTGACGAGCTAATTCAAAATAGAAAGCAGTTTTTTTACATAGACCTGTCTTCTTTTAGGAAACAAAAAACATTCTTCATGCAGCGTTCTGTTATCATTGTGTCTGTATGTCTCTCTCTTTCTCTCTCTCAGATGCTCCTAGGGTCTCCTTCTCCAACTACAGCTGTAACAACACTCAGGATTTGATCGTGTGTTCTTGTGAGATTGATGGAAATCCGGCTCCTACTCTGGAGTGGCATCTCTCTGGACAGAATACTTCAAGCACCAGAAACGAGGCTGTGACCAACACCACCATAAGAAGCTTCATTTCCATTCCTAACTCATTTAAAGACATACTCATTCTGCAGTGTATTGGCTCCAACAAGGTGGGCAATGACAAACAGATCCGCTATTTTAAGCCCCAAGACGCTGCTGAAGGTTAGAGACACCAAAACACACCCATTCACTCATTCATCTTTAAATACAATTAAGATTTCATTTGGAGTAAAAAAAATAAATCTGCAATCTTTCAAGGATTTTAGCACCATGATTTTCTAAAGAGGCACAGAGGACTTAATTTTGGCAGGTTCAGACAGCCTTAAAAGAATTAATACCATTTTAGATTCATTTAAGCTCAAAACGTTTGTAGACATCCATTCCTTAACCTCATTTGAGCAGGCCAAAAATTTTTCAAGGACAGTGAATTCATTTTGATGATGTTCTGTTCAGGTGGGAATGTTTCCTCTGCGCTGATTGGTGTTGCTGTTGGAGCTATAGTGTTCTTGATGCTGGCTGGTGCGTTCCTGTATGTAAGGTGTGTTTACTGAGATACTAAAGCTACATTAACAAAAGCTTATAAACTATAATTGAAATAAAATTTAAGCACAAAAAAAATGAAATGTATTAATCTGAATTGAGTTTGGGTTGTTTTTCCAGGAGAGTATATCTTCTCCAGAATGGACGTGGAAACAAGGATGTCATCAATTTTAGTGACATTGTAAGTGTGAAATCGAATTTACAGATATGAGATTCAGAGAACAAACTTAAATACAGTGTTTCTGCGTGTGTGTAGCTTTCCAAACAGATCGAAGACTAAATACGTAGATGTTTCCTTTCTGTCTGATGACTGCACTACAGAGTCAGACCACCAAAAGAGGGCGGAGTCACTGAATCTCAAACTACAGACAGAAAATACGGAGCTGAGCTCCTTTATCCTTTATGTTAACATTCATTCAATCAGTAAATTGAAATAAAAATATAATTTGATCTTGCCAATGATTTACTTATATAATTAATCATTTATTTAAAATGTGTTAATTAATTAATTTTTTTCTCCTGCATCTGATTTTTTCCTCTTATAAATCTTTCTTTGATTGTAATGAGTTTCCAGTTTGGGTGAAATTGATTGCATTTTTCTTTCATCTCAAGGTTTATTTTTTCTATTTATTTTGATCTTTTAATGTGATATCAAATAATGTGGTAAAGGATGAAAATTGCTAACACATTTATAACCGATTTAAAGCATTTTGTTGGTGATGTGTGTGAAATTATTGCCCTTGTATTGTATTCACTTTTTTTTGTATTTTTTTTTTTTTTGGGACATTCTGGTATCCCTCTGGTTAAATTTTTATATTTATGGTTTTAAAAAAAAAAACATTTAGAAATAAAAAATTTACTTAATAACCTATTAAAACAAAATAGAAATAACAAATAATAAAACGATATAAATAAAATATATGCGTATTGTTTATGGTCAGTCTTTATTAGATCACATTTAATAATGAAAGCCTGATTTGTTTGTTTTTTGTTGGTTGTAATTAATGTTAAAAAATCACTAAACTCAAGACTCAGGTGTCATAAATCATGTTTATCCTTAAAGAAAATGAAGAATAGAGTGTTGTCATTTATGTGAGTAATTAAAATAATGCCTTCATTACATTTGCAAGCGTAAATTAAATTTAAAAGGTGCAATTCAAGATTCAAGCACAAGAAAAAAAGGTTCACAGCCTTTTACTGTTGTTCAATTGATTGATTTATTGTAAAACTGCAGCTTCATGCTTCTAGTATATACTTTTGTTATTTAAAAACCGCTTCGAGAAGTCATTTTTTAAGACGCTATATAAAAATAAATCATCATTATTAATATTATTATACGCGGCTACATACAGTTCTATTTAAGTAACCAGGTCTGTAAGTATTGGTAGTAGTTACATAAACGTACCACCAGAGGCAGCAGTGTTGCGTAGTTGATGCGAGCAAGTTTTATGCGTGGTGTGGTGTGAGACGATCAACATTAAAAAGCTGAATAATCAATATCACGAGTGCAAGTTCTGATTTTGTCCAGAATTTTTATAATTAAAATTATTAAATAAACAATTATGTTATTTTAGATTTGTAAATTCCAACAAAAATACTATTTAAAAAGGGGAACTTTTGTTTTGTTTTTAAAGGAGCGAATCAATAGGATGAATCGATGATTTACTGATAATTCATAAAGGAAGTAAATTTTCCGAAATGAATCCACCATTTAAACAAATCAAATGAATCACTCAATGAGTGAAACTAAAAGGTGTCAGCCCCAGTTCATGCCAATAATAGAAGGGTGGGCAGACAGATATACCAGGTGGGCAATTTTTGGGGGGAAGGTTGAGGAAATAGAGAACATATTATAGTAAATCAATATAAACAATGTTTTCTAACAAAAGGTTAGTTAGTTTTAAGGACTTATGATTTAAGTTAAAAAACATTTTAACTTAGTTAAGTAACCACTTAATTCCTGCTACCTGTTTTTCACCCAAATGAGGAAGGGTTCTCTGTTGAGTCTGGTTCCTCTCAAGGTTTCTTCCTATTTCCATCCCAGGGAGTTTTTCCTTGCCACCGTCGCCCCCGGCTTGTTCATCAGTTCTGTTTCATCTTTCATCTTATAATTTCTTCGATTGTGTAAAGCTGCTTTGTGACAATCACCATTGTAAAAAGCGCTATACAAATAAAACTGAATTGTATTGAATATATCTGGCCTTGCTATAAACTAGTTTTACTATTTATTTGAGATAATGGTACATACTATTTGCTAGTATTTGTAGTCATGGTCTATGAATGTTATATAATATTAATAATAGACAACAGGAGCCAGTGGTGCAAGAAGAGTTTATTTTCCCTTTGCATTAATCCTTTGCACTGTACTGTCTGTTTGTGTGTTTCTGTGTGTGTTTGTGCTTTTAGTGCAGAAGATTTTCTGCTCCAGTTGGAAGCAGCTGAGGCCAAGGCTGTGCAAGTCTCAGTATTGCGTTCTGCTTTGTATGCACTGCTCTGGGTCATTTGGATGCAACTAACAAATAATTGCTATCTCTGATAATTAAACTGTTACTCAGCTATTATCAGAGTCGGGTAGAGTGGCCCAAAATTGTACAAATACAACTACTCTTAAAAATACTTACTCAAGTAACAGTAAAAATCTTAAATATTACTTAGGTAAGAGTAATAAAGTATAAAATAATAAAACTACTCAACTAGTGAGTTATAAATGGATTAGAATGATCATATGCTTATAAATAGCGGTAAATTAGTTGAACTTTTACGTATCTTTTAAAACAGCCCTTATTTGAATTCTATCTCTGTAAAGATGGAAGGAACTAGAAACCAGGCATAATCCTCTCTCTGAAACTGTATTGCTATGATTTCTATAAAGATAGCTGATGTCAGTATGTCACATGACCTGGATTCAGTGCTACTGTACCTGTAGTTAGTGAACAATAGGACGGGCTTAAAGAGAAATCAATGCTTTATCTCACAGTCATAGTTTTTAAATTGGGAGAACAAGCTGGTTTATGTGTGTGTATGTGTGTGTGTGGGGGGGGGGTCATTCTGTGTTGTCATTTATAGGAATGTTGTAGCTCATGACTAGTGGCTGCATGAAGAGGCTAACAGTTCCAGAAATGCAAACAAACACAAAGATCCAGAGGAAGAGCCGGTCGATTACCATTGCTACGTACTTCCATTCCTCGATGATCTGAAAAGCCAAAGGAAACCAAATCCTTAATAAGAATGTGAATGTATATTTTAAATAGACATCTTTGTCAAAACCTATGGCGATGCTTACCGCTTCATCATCATCCTCACACTTCATCCTGTCCGCAATATATCTTACGCCCGCTACAGCGTCTTCCATGTCCACTGATTGCTTTACTGCTAATCGTTTCCGGATCTCTGTGTTGTCCGTTGAATCCGGCAAAGTGTCTGGCTCGCTTTTAAAAGTATTTTTAGAGAATGTGCGATGTTGGTGCGTGTGTCGGAATTTCTCACGTGGGTGAAACGACCCAGGTCTTTGCATGAACAGTAAAGCTGGCAGACGATGCAGAAAGTAGCTCTTGACCCATGCTGGCATGGTGTGAGTGTTTGGAGAACGGTGATGAATGTTTAATACGCAAACACTGGTGACGATGGAGAAGGTCACCAGCACCATGGTGAACATCAGGTACTTGCCGATAAGCGGAACAGCCAGTGAGGTCGGAGGCACGATCTTAGAAATGAGGAGTAGGAAAACGGTTAATGCCAGGAGGACAGAGATACACAAAGTCATCTTTTCACCGCAGTCTGAGGGCAAGTAGAAAACCAAGATGGCCAGAGATGTGATAAGGACACATGGAACAATTAGGTTGATAGTGTAGAATAGCGGTTTGCGCTTGATGATGAAATCGTAAGTAATGTCCAGATAGGTGATGTCGTCTGGGTCTTCGTTTTTCCGCCCAGGGAGTGAAACAATGTCCCACTCACCGCTGGGTTTAAAGTCATCGCGGCTTGCAAAATCAGACAGCAAAACCAGGTCAATCTCAGTGTGGTCGTATGTCCACGAACGGAACTTCAGCGTGCAATTCTGCTGGTCGAACGGAAAGTTTTTCACCTCTATCTTGCATGCGCTTTTATAGATAGCGGGTGGCAACCAAGCGACCTCACCGTTACTGGACACAACAGCGTTGGAGTAGAAAGAGACCTCATACGTCCCGTCCGCACTATAAAACAGAAACACAGTTTTTGATATTATATATTTTATTCTGCTGTGATATTATTCTGCTGTGATATTATATATTTTATTCTGATATTAAGCCATTAAGATTTTTAGTCTAAAAGGTTAAAGCAAACTTAACCCCCCAAAAAACAGGTAAATAATTAATATGATGATTTCATACCCCAGGGGTCTTAGGCACAAGGTGGGAGATACCCTAAATGGCGGACCAACAAATCGTGCTAAATTAATAACACCCATTCGAACACTACAGTCAAATTAAGATGTAAATCAGACATGTCATTGGAACGGGGGGACTAAATCCCTATTGCCCAGGGAGAATATGCAAACTCCAGAGAGTAGAGGTAGGAGTTAACCCCCACCCTAGAGGTCCTAATGACTACTATATGCCACTACTCCCAAACCACGTGTTAACAAATCCTTAAAGAAAAAAAATGAAAAAATAAAAACAATTTTAGTATTGGTCTCAGACTTTTGAACCCTACTGTACATCAGACACTACATACTCATCTAGCGGTTGTTGAAATGGAAACATGATGATTTATTTGGCAGTAAGTGTATACTGCTCATCTCATCTTACTAATGCATGCTTAATCTCTTCAGGGATCCCCGAGAGCTCCAAACACGCGCTCCGGTATATAAGGAAGATTTGTTTGGACACAAACACAGGGTGTTTATCCAGATACCTGGCAAACCGGAGTCGCGTTCGCTGACATTTGCATGTCTCTGTTTATGTGCCAATAGAAACTGAAACCAAATATTTTTTGGCAGACAAAATTTAATAATGTTAAATGTATTCAGATAAAGCCTACAACATGCTCCTGTTGCAGTGTTCTCACACTCTAACGAGTCTGCACAAATTGTGTACAATACGTTTACAATAAAATGTCCAAAAATCACAAGTCACAAGTCATTTCACACATTTGTGGTCCCTAGTTCCCTTTTCTATGGACATAATCAAGTTCTGGTCACTATGACCCTGAAGTTGGTCAGATGCGGGAACAGCACAATAGGAACATTACTGTGTTCTATTTGTTATTGTCTCTTTTTTATCACTGTATTCTGTTTATTTTATAAAGTACTGAGGTGCAAAAAATGATGAATGAAGTTATTTACTTTGGTAAAACTGCCCCGGGGTAGGTCTTGCATGCAATTCTTTAATTTTTCTTGACATATGCATTATTGAACAGCTGTGATAACCTTTGCGCTCATCATAACCGGCCCAAAAATAATACACATTTTTTTACTTATTATAGAGGACGATGTCTGGCAGCCATATTTGTCGTGAGGGCAGACGAACTTTCATGACCCCTTCGTACTCGTCAGGGTTCCACGCTAACCGGTAATCATTCCACACCTAAAACATAAACAAATCTCAGAACAAACACTATACACTAGAGCTACAATATCTTATTTCTGAACACATATCAAAATTTTAATGATTAACACTTGTACACAGCCAAGAATATTGGGACACCTACTCATAATTCCAGATTAATTTAACTCTTTCTCCTATAATATCCCACACACTTCTGTGCAGGTTTTTCACTAAATTTTGTCATGTGACTGTGTGGATTTGATTATTTAGTTACAATAGTATTAATGAGATCAGACACTATTGTTGAGGTAAAGAAGTCAGTTCATCCCAAAGGTGTTGAGTTTAAAGGGGTTGAGTCAGAATCATTCTTCTACTCCAAAACATCCAGAACACAGCATTTTTTCATGGATTTCAGGAGTTTTGTGCAGAAAAATTGTCATACTGGAGAAGTCTCTTAGTTCCGTTAAAGGAAGAATGTCATGCTTCAACATATAAAGACATTCTTGGTGACTGTGTGACGTAGAGTTTGTAACAACAGTTTGAGTAAGGACACACTTATGTGGGGGTGCTTGTTAAACATCCACAAATGTTTGGGCATAATCAACAATAATGGATTGGGAATTTTTCCAGATAATTTTTATAATATTACCTGAGTAAGCCAGCAGTTGGTGGTCATAATCTGTTCCCTTTCATTCTGAAAGCAGATAATTTGGTATTATGTAAGGGTTAATTGTGTGTGTGTGTGTGTGTGTGTGTGTGTGTGTGTGTGTGTGTATAAATGTGTGCATCTCACCACACTGATAAGCTGAGCCAGAGACACCTGAATGGCGATGGTCACCTGCTGGCTCTTGTTGACTGCGGGTCGTATGAGTTTGTTGTAGCGTTCAGGAGAAAGGAGGTAATTAATTAATCGCTCCTCCACCTCAGCGCACAATGCTGCTACGAGACAAACGAATACATAAAATCATAGAGAAAACAAACAATGGAGACGCAGTAAAGAAAGAGAGACAATTACACTAATTAGCCTACAAAATAAAGACTTGTATGATATTTGTTTAATATTTTATTTTATTTTTCTAAATATTATTTTCTTTTTTTTTTTTTTTAATTTATTCTAATAATGCAATAATGGTCACTCAGAACAAAATTTATATATATATATATATATATATATATATATATATATATATATATATATATATATATATATATATATATATAAATTAGAATGTCGTGGAAAAGTTTAATTAGTAATTTAACTCAAATTGTGAAATTCATGAATTAAATAAATTTAATACACACAGACTGTTAAAGTCTTTGGTTCTTTTAATGTCGGTTTTCTCAGTTGGTTGTGCATCTTTTTCTTCCCCCCTTTTTTTCCACTCAACTTTCTGTTAACATGCTTGAATACATCACTCTGTAAACAGCCACCTTCTTTGTTAATGAATGTTCGTGGCTAACCCTCCTTGTGAAGGGTGTCAATGATTGTCTTTTGGACAACTGTTATATCAGCAGTCTTCCCCATGATTGTGTAGCCTAGTGAACCAAATTGAGAGACCATTTTAAAGGCTCAAAAAACCTTTGTTTAGATGATTGGCATGTCACCATATTTTAATTTATTGATTGTGAATTGGTGGGTTTTTGTTAGATGTGAGCCAAAATCATTACAGTTAAAATAACCAACGACTTAAACCACTTCAGTCTGTGTGGATTAAATTTATTTGATATTGCAGAACGAAGCCTCATCCTTTCATCTTAAATCACATTGTCACAGAACATATTAACTGTGGTGATATAATCCAGTCTGAGTGTGTCAGTTAGATGTACAGAAGCACCAGCACACTGCTCGGGCCGCCTGTCACAAATCATTAGAAGGTTTCTGTCCTTAGACATGAGCGCAATCACTGATTATACATGCATATTGTGATTACGCAATAGAGCGCAGCAACGATTATGCGTTTCTGTCGAGTAAATCAGGTTTATTATTGGCTTTTAAAATAGTACAGAAAATAATCTCTTCCTCTGACAACTGTTTGGAATCCTTATATGATTTGTTCTTTAAAATGATCTTTACTAATATATATATATATATATATATATATATATATATATATATATATATATATATATATATATATATATATATATATATATATGGATTCACTCATCTTTAACTCGGATTCAAACATTTTTTTAACATTTGTTTACAAGGACATTTGTTTACAAGGACCTCGGAGCAGGCCCAATACTCAATAAGCACAAGCAATGATTTATTTTATTCGCATCATCTTTAAAAATAAATGAGGATTTATTTAACCTCATAAAATTCTTTGAAAATTTTTTTGCTAAAATGTGCCTGGACATGTCTCTAGAATACGCGAGGGACCTTCTTAAATCTCTCACAAACATACATACACAACCAGGGCTCAGAAAAACACACACAGCTTAGAGACTCAACTCTTCCACTCAGATGCAGTTTAATTTTAAATAATTCAGTTGTACTAAAATAAACGCTGCCTCATCATCCAGACAGTGCTGACACACACACACCTATCTTTCCAGCCGTCCATCCATCCATCCATCCATCCATCCATCTAAAACTAATATAAAACCTTTCTTTTGATCAAAAAAAGTTGTAACAGAATGCAATATATAAACTACATGTGCAGTTTGTATATAAGTATGTGTGTGTGTGTGTGTGTGTGTGTCTGTGTTGCTCTTTCCTTCAGCCACTTCTACTACAGCTCTGACTCACAGAGCAAAAGCTTTACTCATGCTTATGGCATACTTAACAGAACAAAACTGATGTCCTGTGCCCTCACAGAAACATCACACACCAAGCTGTACAGACAAAGAAAGAAAACATGATCGAGAGAGGGAGAGAAAGAGGGAGAAAGAAGCCTGTACAGAAGCAAAATCTTCATTTGTATTGTTAAAAAACATATTGATTTTTACCCTCTCAGTAAGGTTACACCATCCAGGCCAACTTTATTACCCCGTCTCTTCTTTCCATGCTAAAAACCCTCCCACTGTCAGCGTATTGTTTATGGATTTTAAATTATGGCTTGGTTGTAAATTATTACTGACTGAAAACTGCAACAAAAACAACAACAACAACAACAGCTAAGAAATATTGAATGATGATAGTGTAATAAAAAGGTTTTTTGTTATTTAATATGAAGCCATTAAAATTCTCACTAGGGTGGCTATTGATGCGATGGCTTTAGTCACCCCTGAATTCCCCTATGCTAATTTTTTAATTTACAGTTCATTTTAATAAACAAATACTGCACATATCACGGCAATCTCCAATCAAATAAAACGTAATTGAATTTTAAGATGAAAGGATCAAGATAATTTCATTTAAAAAGTTGCCCAATATCTATATAATATAATAAAATTTAGATCTATCAAGCTTTTCTAAACAAACGAACAACCATAACGTTCATGTCATGTTAGTTAGTGTGAGGTTTTGCTAGTTTAATCGCCACATCAGTGATCTATCACGAATCTCCATCATCATAGCGCACTCCTTCTTTACTTACTGGCGAGAAAAAGCAGCCAAAGTCCCTTTTCCATCCGAGCAGCCATGAGTAGATTGTTCACCCTCAGCGTTAATCTTTTAATCCAGTTCAGACTTCACTCTTAATCTCGCATCACTTCTGCCGAAACATCATATTAGGCTTTAAAAACGCATGCGTCGCATTATTATTATTAAAGATTATTATTCTGCAGGATTAACAACCGCCATCTATTTTCCTATCTAAAAGCACATCATCCTATCCTCACTGAAAAGGAGAAGAAAGAACTTGCTCCTCATTCCTATCACATGGGCTGTGATAATACATCAGAATCCACTTTTGCTTCAAGAACATTAGGCACGAAGCGCAAACTGGATGCAGCCTGACGCACTGGTTTATATAGGGTTGCCAGATTGGGCGTTTGGTTTGATGTCCAGTACGCATAAAACTACAAAACATACACATGTTAATACGCAGCAGTATAAGAGCAGTTAGTAAGAAGTATCTGGAAAACCATTCTAATGGTAAATGATATGAATGTGTATGAAATCTATGTTTATTTCCTGCTGGAGCTTTCCTGATAATAATTGTTACATTTTTAAAGAATTACATTCAAAAATAAACATTTAACACTTCGAATATTTAAGAAAAAGTTAAGGTGTATTTGGTTAATTAATAGCAAATATCACAATCTGGCAACCCACTAGAGAACGCGTAATTATTATTACACTTGCCACCATTTCTGTGGCTTCGATCTGTATTCTGAGTTGTGGCGAATCCGGGTCACGGCAGGAGTTTTGAATCCAAACAAGGTTTGAAGTTCTGAAGCTTCATGAAATGTCATGAAAACATTGAACACTGCTGCATATTATACGTTTAAAAAGTTAATGATAACTGTGAAAGTCATAATAAAGACGTGATAAAAAAATCGAAATTATGGCTTGCTGTCTTATTGTTTCAACACGGCAAAAACTATTCCAGAAACAGCATAGGAGTCACAAAATAATTACATAAATATAAATAGTAATAAAGTTTATTTCATGTTGTTGTGATATACAAATTCAGATTTTATCAATAAAATCAGAAACGTCATCATTTAATTCTATAAATTCAATGCAATTTATTTATATGTCGTCGTGTTACACCATCCTCAATTCAGTTTTTATGTTAAACCATAAGATAGATTTTTAGTTGTGATTTAGATTATTATAAGGACCGAGTTGATAGCAGTGAACGCCAGAATTTATATTGATAGACGTAACCAGTGCTGAGATATTCTTATACACATCATTTTTTCTAGGATGGATGATCTTTTAACTTTTAACTTTATGAAGTCATTCCCCATTTCTGATGACATTTTTACATGATCTCTAGATGGTAGTAGGAAATAAAAACACATAATTTACAGTCATAGTCCTGCTGTGCATAAATCAAGACTCGGATTAATATTGAATCAATGTTGATTTAAATAAAAATAGGCAAATTAAATCCAACAACTAATATTTTTATGTCCATGATTATCTTCTTTTAATCTTTGAAATAATTAATATTTAGGATGCAAAACATCTTTATCATGTACCCATTTCTCATTCACACTAACCTAAAGTCCTTATGACCCTAATCTGTCTCCTGTAGATCCTCATCACCTATTACGAAGCCTAAGTGCTTTGTTGATATCCAAAGCAATCAAAGGCGACATATACCAAGTGAGAAAACATCTAAGGAGTTATATGTCCAATCCAATTACGTGTCATGATGTATCCATAACCACTCGCTGAAATCCTGCAGTTACCTGCTGGCTCCTGTTAGCACCATTCTGAAGGACCTCTAGCCCCTATTAATCTCCAGTATAAAGATTTTTGTAATCTTCAGAAATATTTGCCAACTGCTTTATTGTGGAAGTGGTAGATTATCCAGATGAGCAACCAATTTAACCGGTTTGGTCTTCCAGAGTTTGTGATAGAAAATTGAGTTACTACAAGTTACTACACATGTTGCAGTCATGTGATCGCATGGGACTGCATGCAGGTTTATTGCAGATTATCCAGATGAGCAACCAATTTAACCGGTTTGGTCTTCCAGAGGGCATCGTCTTAGATCCAGGTACCTAGTTGAATTCATAACTTTGTAGGTCTTAATGGAGCATAAATGATCAATGTCAGTCTCACGTCCAAGAATTCAACTGGGGACCTAGAAATTGAACATAGAAATCGAGTTGCGTCTCTGTAGATTTGTTGAAAGCTCAATCCAAACAAGGTTTGAAGTTGTGCAGCTATATTAACAAATGACCAAAACAAACCCCGCATCTAATGTGTCTAACCTGCTCATAGAGTTTGTGATAGAAAATAGATATTCGCGAAGCCACTGCATCTGTTTAGCTAACGGTCTGACTATCCCATTCATCCATCCTGTAGATTGCCCTGTCTTTGCGGTGGTGTGCCGTGATCGTATAGTGGTTAGTACTCTGCGTTGTGGCCGCAGCAACCCCGGTTCGAATCCGGGTCACGGCAGGAGACTTTTATCCTAACAAGGGTGGAAGTACGGGGCAAAAAAGGAAATAAAATTACTCAAAACGGCTGACACTGCTGCATCTTGTGGTTCTAACTTGCTCATAGAACCACTATAAAATTTAAAGAGCTGCTGTGAATATATTTATATATCTATGCAACAGGATTCCAAGCTGTGCCACCTGTCAAGGGGACAAGTTTTGAATTCGGCTAATTATTAAGTGTCCACTTATAGTTTAATATGGGCAATTTAGAATCACTAAACAACCTAACATACATGTTTTTAGACTGTGGGTGGAAACCAGAGTACCCAGAGTAAACCTGGGAAGCAAGACCGAGGAGAACATGCAAACTCCACACAGGGAATCAAACCTGGGTCATCTTGCTGTGAGACAACAGGGCTAGCCCCTGAGCCACCATTCTGCCTTGACTGTAGTCATATTGAATATTTTGTTTCATAATTTATTCATGCTTTCGCCAAAAATAATTGTCTATCTAAAAAAAGGATGTATATTAAACTTCTTCCTCAAGTATCATTGCTTTTAAAATATCATATGTATCATTGTGTCTGCTAGGTCTAGTGCTAGATCTTTTAACATTAAAACCGCAGGCCAAATGCTAAAACAAAAAAAAAAACACCACCACTTTGGCAATGATAAATGTTACTATTTAAGCAATCTTTAATTAAAATAAAATGGCATTAACAATAAGATGTATTGTAGGCATAGCTGCATGAGAATTTAACCAAACCACATTTTCCATTCTAGCTTTTTTGTTTATAGCTCTGAGTAACACCTTAATACAAATATAGAAAATTGTGTGGGAGGCGCATGTGGTTAAGAAAATGATATGCTGGTGTTAATGAGTTAAGTCCACTTTTTGGGGCGTAGTCAGTACAGACCACCTATAGTGTAAATATCAGTTCAACCTGTGCTCAAAGTGAAGTTATATTCTCCTGAAAAAATAAGATACAACGAATTTAGTAATTTCAAATAGTGAAAAAATGGTTACTGGTTTCTGGATTTTTGTGATGATCCTTAGCACAACGCGTAAGTGTATTATTTCTTTCAATTCTGTTTCATTTGTTTGTCTCTTGTTAGATACTTTACCAATATTTAAAATATATAAAGCCTAGTTTTCTACATTTAACCTAGAAATGATTTACTCATTAATGGCATTACAACCCAACATTACAAAATGTACTATATATATTTTCATATACTTTATACATTTTTTTTACTTTTTAACTCAAACTTGATGGTTTTGAGTCACACTTAAAAAATCTGCTTGGAAAAAAAAGCTCTGTAGCTCCAAAATATTTTCTTATAACCATTAATAATCATCTTTATATTGGAGTAGTTCTATAGGATTTATGGAAGTATTTTTCAGTAAAATGTATTAATAGGTGTGTAATTGATTATCTGCTTTAAGTTGATTATTAATAATTATGACTCTAATATTACGTATCACATCATCTTGATCTAATAAATGCTTTTTTTTTTTAAGATACAGTCCAGTTTGTTGGCTGCCAGGTTACTGCAAAATCTTTCACACCACTAGACATTTATCAGCCTGATAAAAAGCTGAGAGTGAAAATCGGAGGCTCGACTGCTCTGCAGTGTTGTATTTTTGGAATAAAAGACGAGGGAATGGTCTGGTTTAAGCTGCAAAAAAAAGGAAAACAGCCTCAGATTATAGTCAGATTCTTTAAAACTTTAGGAGAAAAGTTCTACAATGAATTCCAAAATTCACGTTTCCATCTTCAAAAATTTTCAAACTGCTTTAATTTGACCATTTCAAACATCACAATGTCTGATGAAGCCACGTACTACTGTGCACTGACGTCTACAGATGGAACATATTTAGAAATTGAAGGTAGGATTTCTACTAAAGTAAATAATGTAACTAAAGTAGTGATGTTTTATTCTTCATCTCTTTCAGCATGTGGAGCAGTAAATATTAACTGTGTTATGTACTGTAACTTAAACAACACTGATATTGTATAATAATATGACTAATGTTTACAGGTGGACACGCTCTGTGTAATAATTCAGTGGTGTGTGAATCAAAACAGCATGGAAACAACACTAACATCAACACACAACACAAAACAGGTAACACATCATAATTTAGTATTAATAATATTTTTTATAAAATCATTGAAATTAATTTGGCTTGAAAAATGTTTTTACTAATTTAAATATAATGCGGTGAATGACAGAGGGAGAAACCATTCAGTCTCTACATAGGACGGTGCTTGGTTTGGGAACGGCGTTGGGTTTGTGCGCATTTCTGATTATCTGTCTAACTTATTTTATACTGAGGAGAAAACGTGATAAAAGTAAGTGACATTTGTAATCAGATAACAATTACTTTAGTTCCAATGACTAAAATGTTAAAATAATTATATACATGTTTTTCTATATTACTAGTAAAGACTACTACAGGAGATTCTTCAGGAATGAAGCAGGTACGTATGCAAGAAAAAAAAAACAGTATTCAATTTATACAATTACACTTTTATTAACACATTTACATGTATACAATTTATGCCTTTATTACTATTTATTCATATTATCATCATTTAATTAATTCTGTTATTTTATTTCCTGACTGATTACTGTTCATGTTTTATGTATATCATTAATCTGCTACTTGGAATTGTTTTAATGTATTTTATACATTCACTATACCTTTTTTAAACATATGTAGTTTAATTATTTTTTTTCCTAAAACTATTTTTTAGGAATCTGAAGCAGAAATGGTAAATTATGCAGCTTTACAGTTCAACAAGAGGAAAGTCAACACCGAAAAAAGGAAAACTGGATTATCAGAGGATTGTGCTTATTCTAGGGTTGAATAAACAGTATGTAATAATTTTTTTTCTTTTCTACATACCTAAAAGCAGTTGGTGTTTTTAAATGTGCAATAGTTAAGCCTTAATCAACAATGAACACAATTGTGACAAAAAAAAATAGACTTATTCACTAAATAAAGGCTGTACAATATATAGTTTCAGCATCGACATTGCATTGTGTGTATCTGCAATAGTTACATTACAGTTCGGTGTTGGGTGTGAATTATATTTGATAGTTCAGAATACATTTGATTAATGTGGATTAAAGTTTAATCAAGTTAAAGTTTATCATTTGTACATTGTTAAAGTTCTGTTAATTTGGGACAAGTTTTAAGAACATTTATATTACTGAGGCGTGAAGAAAAACGATAACTTTTGTAACTTAATAATACTTAATTGTTACGGCGAGGACGATACAAAATGATTTTACATACACATTTTACATTTAGTTATACTTTCCAAATATAAGTCATATGGTAAAATTGTTTGTTCGATTATTTTAATAATCGTAATATATATTTCAGAAAAAAATTAAAATATCGCAATGTCAGCTTTTTCTAATATCGTGCAGAACTAGACTCAATTATTTCCTTAAAATATGTGTAAGGATTTGCAAGGATGTGCAAGAAATAAGATCAATGTATCAATACATAAAGAAAGCTTTTGTAACAGCTTTACTTAAAAGTTTTTTTTAAATAAAAATGGCTGGCAAATTTATTTTTTTATTGACTCTTTTAGTGGATAGAAAATACATACAACCTGTAATATCTAAAAGCATTCAAGATAAATCAGAAATTTTAGGTATGTATATTTGTCTGGATTAATAAAAATGTGTTATGTTCAGTGCCCTGTTTTATAAGGAAATAATAGATTTAAAATATTTCGAACATGTGGGTTTGTTTCAATGCTATTAAAGTTTACTCACTACATAAAACACAATAACCACCAAAAATGGCATTTGTTTTAAATCAAAATTGTATTGTTTACTCTCAAACTGTAATAAAAGTAAGAGTGTTTCCTTAACAGTGAAATGCATTTTCTGAGATACTGCGGGTAAGAATTAATTGGTTGTACAACAATAGACAGGGTTTGTAGTAACAGTAACATAAATATTAGTGTTTAATTCTTTGATTCGTGACTTCATGTTATTTGCTCCTAAACTTTGATCAATCATATATATATATATTTTTTTTATAATGTAAAATAAAATAAAGTTCCAGTAGGCATCTCTGAACACAGCATGGTACAATGTATCATTAGTAAAGAGAATATTATTGGAATTTTAATAATGCACTTTTAAGAGATGCTAATTTAAGATAGTCTTTTAATATTTATAAAATTGTTATAAATCTGGGAAAGCAGCTTTTAACTCTTTACAACAGTGGTGGGATGTGACCAAATTACAAATTAGAACATTCTGCCATCAGTACATTTTCAATGTCACAAGAGACATTGTTAGATCACTGAAAGCTCTGCGGATGACCTGTTAGACATCCTAGCACATGGTCTTCACTGAGTTCCACAGAGCGTCCTACACCTGCCAATAGAGGAAGAAGGACAGGGGCTGGTCCACCTAGCCAGCCAATATTTACATACTTCACAAACTAACCATTTATGCATTCCAAAAACAAAACAAAAAACAAATCAGTGACCTTTCGTCAAAGCTCCATCCATGTTCATGTTTGGTCCACCATCAACATTGTGTGCACAGCAACCCAGCCTCCCAGATTCAGAGATGTGCTGGACCCAGGGACTTAGTCTGGAGGGCAGCTCTCTTTTTCTCTTTCTATCTATATCTGTCTTTCGATCTCTCTCTTTATCTCTCTCTCCCCTCAGGGTGGTCGTTTTCACCGCACTATTTCTCTCTCTCTCTCTCTCTCTCTCCATTCTCTCTTTTTATTGTCTCTCATTCTCAGTCAATTCTCTCTCCATCTCTCTCTCTGTTCTCTCGCCTTTCTGGCCACTCTCAAACCATTCTTTCTCAAATCTCTCACTCTCTGTCTCTCTCTTTCTCTCTCTCTCTCTTCTAGTTAACCTAAATAACTTTCTGATGTTGCGTTATTTTTGTAAATGACTATTAATGAATCATAACTATAGACTGAAAACTTAAAAACAATGCTGTTTAGCGTGTGAATTTAATTGTGTGTGTGTGTATGTGTGTGTTTTTCTGTTTGCCCCTCACACACTGCATCTCTGTGTGTTTTATTTTTGCAAGCCGCTCTGTCCGCCTGAGCTGCATTTCTGAGAAACACATTGGTTTCTCACCTCTCAGACTTTCCACAGGATGTCTGGCTATAGCTCAGTTTATCTCACATCACACTGTTGTTGTGTTTTGTTTATTCTTAGATGATACAGAAAGCCATCTTCAGCCATTATATAATGTTTAATATTGTAGCTTTAATCTGCACTAAACACCACCACTGCTTTGCTTCCTAACAAGTCAGATGTGATGTTATTCACTAGCATTAATTTATTTCGAGTTACATTTGGCAGACATCCTTATCCACAGCGACTTACATTTCTCTCATTTATACGACCGAGGGTGAAAACCTTGCTCAGAGGCCCAGCAGTGTTAATTTGTGGTGCTTGAAATTGAACCCACAATCTTCCAGTTAGCATACAGTCACCTTAACCACAGAGCTACTACCTACTCTTGATTTAAGAAGTTTGAACACTGACTTGTTTATTGAGACATCGTTTAAACCACGGTGCATCCTGATTGGACAAAAAGTGTTGATTATTCAACAGCAGCTCTGAAAGTAAATGTGACTGCACTCTGGGGTTAGGATGATTTTAAAGACCCATGCATTTTGGGGCCTCCCAGAGATCTTTTTTTATTAGTAGAACTGTTCTTGCAGTAATGTAATAGTATGCTTGGTGTGGAATTAGTATATATATATATATATAATGTTTGAACATTTATTTATTTCTATCATACAAAAAAATCACACTGTGGTACACGTTAAACGTTTAATGTTTGGATTAATAAAGGGACTCCTACTAAAAAATAATATTAAATAACCAATTTTAATAATGTCAATTTAGTAAATGTTTAATGATTCATTTTGCTTCTAGATCCTTACACACATCTTTAAGTAGATAATTGTAGATAAATAAAGATTAGTTAAGATATTTAGTCTCCGTTTGAGTTATGTGAATTGTTGATCGGTGTATATTACAGTAGTATTCACGTCGGAGTACACACACTCAACTGATGAACCAGTTTTTCTTTTTTCAGCTTTGGGTTTTTTCTTGGAGAACTGTAAAGCTGTATAATTTAGTACATCCGCTTCAGATTCCTAAAAAAAGCAAAAACATAATATATAATATGAATACATAATAGGAAATTCAGCTCACAGTTCAAACCGTACAATACACACCGTACACAATAACTATATTATACAATTATAGCTAAAGAATAAAAATGTATGTAAAGTCTATAATATAATAAATAAAATGTTTTTGCTTTATTTTACATACCTTGTTCGCAGAAGCATTCCCTGCGAACAGAGAATAAAAAAGCCAACCATCAGGGTTTTTTTCTACAAAAAGGAATTGTAATCTGATGATGAAGACACTTACTTTCATCACGTTTTCTTCCCCTCAGTATGTAATAAATGAGACAGATTATCAGAAGCGTGCACAAACCCAACGCCGTTCCCAAACCGAGCACCGTCCAATGTAGAGGCCAAATCTTCTCTTCTTCCGTTTTTTTTACGACATTATATTATTCTATTATTTATTTCCATACAAATTATGCTTTATAATTAATTAATACTTTAAAAAAAGGTTATCTTGCTGTACCTGTCTTCTTGTGTGTGTTAATGTTTCCAGGCGTTGTTGGTCCACACACCACAGAACTATCACACAGAGCCGGTTTAGACGTTTCTGATGAGCATCGATATGTATTAAGTTTTTAATTAATAACTCTTAACGCTTAAAATTCTAATTAAAATAGATTTTTTTTGTCACATACAGAATTTTACATAGTTTTACATAGTTTACATAGAATTTTACATAGTTCTCTAAGCTGGTTTTTATTGACGGCAACATAAAATGCTAAGAAAGTGAAAAGTAAAAAAAAAACAGTACAAATAATAATAAATAAATAATAAAATAACTTAAAAAAAAAAACCCCAAAACAAAAAAAAAATAATAAATACCGTGAGAATGTGTATGAACAGTAGTATCGAAAAGGGGGAATTACATATTGATTTTGTAAACAGTTTATAAGTAATTTATTCCAATTTCACTTTCCCAAATACTTTTCACTGTTATTTTCCAGGTTAAACATGTTACTTAATAAAAATTACATTTTATATTAAATTAATTTAACAGAATTTAGAATCATTTTAACGGAATTTATTTCTACCTTTAATTTTTAAACGAGTTCCATCTCCAAACACTGTGTACGAAGATCTGAGTGCACAGTAGTACATGGCGTCATCAGACTGCCTGCTTTGTAATATTGTGGTATTAACACAGTTCCTGTAAGTTTCTATTTGGAAACTAGATTGTTGGGATTCTGTGTAAAAAATTTCATTAACACCTTTATATAACTCAACCATAAATATCGGTTTGTTTCCTGTTGGTTGCTTAAACCAGATAATTATCCCGACTATTTGTTCAGAAACGCAACAGCGTAAAGTAGCCGAGTCTCCAATCTCCACACTGAGCTCTTTATCAGGCTGGTAAACTGGTGAGTCTGTGGTGGACTGTGCAGAAACCCGGCGTCTACCAGTATAGACTGGATTTAGAAAAAAAGTAATTAAAGAAATGTAATTCAAGTTTTAGAGATAATAATAATAATAATAATAATAATAATAATAAACTATCAAACAATATGTGAATAATTTGCTCATATTACTTACACATGATGCTGAAAACTAAAATCCACAAGTCATTTTTCATTTTTTTTGTAAATAATGCAGTGGTTTATAGCTCATTGATCGATAGAATAAGAATGCACTTGAACTTTAGTTTGAATTTATTTTTATACTACAGATGGGCTTTACTGCACGCCCAGAAATATGACGTAATACTGTATACGACCTACATCTGAATCACATCATTTTTTTTTATTTTTGTGTTGCACTGAGGTGTGTTATGGCAGAATGGAAAATGTGGTATAGTTCTATGCTTACACACCCACACCTACACATTGTACACAAGGTTGGGAATGTCACTTAACTTATTTAACTACAGCATTTTCACTCACCGGCAGAATCTTTTAGGGGGCCCTAAGCAGAATTTTATTTGGGGCCCATCTGTGACATCAATATGATTAATTACCGTCAACACTTTATAATTCCCTCACTATAAATCTAACCAATTTATTATCAACTGTATTAATTGAAGTTGTGTTGCTTACATCAGACCAATGTTTTTACTCTTCTACGATTTTTAATTGTGACAATAACAACAAACAACTGCATCTAAGTCACATTAATGTCTCTGAAGCGCGCTGAAATGCCCGCTGTTGAACTATCTTGCTAATAGTTCGCTTATGTCTTGTTTATAGTTCACTTATATATCTTGTTAATAGTTCGCTTATAGCTTGTTGGAATTGGTGAAATCATTTCTGTGTCAATGTGATTTGGGTAAGTATCTTCTGAGAGGGATTTTTGGGAGTACTTGTGTACTTTCGTTGTTAATTTTATGTTGGTTATATTTTTTTGTATCAATTCAAGTTGGTTTTGTATTTAAGACACTTATTTAAAGCCCGATGTAATTTTGCCCAGCAGAGAATTCTTGTGAACATTTTAACCTGCTGAAAGCAACACAAAATGAGGTTGTTGATACAAAAACAAGCTTTGCTCTATGTTCTCTGTGAGTAATTGTTTTTCCTCCACTTTTTGGCAGTTCTTCTGAAGAAATCCAGAAAAGGGCATCAAGGCTAAAGGGGTCATATCAAAGACATGGGGAAAATCAACAAGACAAAGGAAACCGCAAACCCTTGTTCCTCCATTTTAATTGGCACTATATAAATATTACACAACACAGACCACATTTTGTACCCACACATACTCAAATCTTACACACTTGCATCTCACGCACACATTTACATCGCACACAGTAACATCACACACCAATCACATACCTGTGCATCTCACACTCACATCACACACAGACCCATCACACACATGCATCTTACACACACACTCACGGCACACACCCATCACTTGTGCATCTCAAACACACACGCTCACATCACACACACTAACCTCACACACCCATTACACACACTTGCATCTCACAGACACGCTACCGTTGCACACAGTAACACCACACACCCATATATTAATTTGTTAAAGACCTGTTAAAGTAATAAGCTATAATAAACTTTGGCCTTTGTCTTACTATTTGTTTCATTTTGTACAAATGCTCTAAATTGTAATCTGATTTGGTTAGGTTCTTTAATGTTATTTTTATTTATTTTTGAAAGTTTTTTAAAACTTAAATAAAGAAGAGACATGCTATTAAACTATACATTAAAGCTGCTTTACTTCTGTAACATTGGCAAAGTGTGTATGTATTGCATTTTCAAAGGTTATATTTATACACAAACTATTTTGTAGTAAGACTGTAAGGGGCAATTACTCTGTTTTCCTCTTGTGCACTTTCTCTGCACCAGAAGGATTTGTCCTTTTTGGGACATCGGTGAGAGTTTTGCTGCAGTGCTGCTGCTTCTTCAATCAACGGGGTGAAATCAAACCCCCACCCTCAGTTAATGTAACAATCATAGTGCTTGACTTAGAGTTGACTTCTAACACACAATAACAGCAAGAACACAACAAATTTTGTTTAAATAATTTTACAAAATGAAAGAATAGTGCTTACTCTATATTAGTGCAAGAATATGGTTTACTCTGGGTACTCGGGTTTCCTCTCACAGTCCGAAAAACGTATGATAGATTGATTAGTGATTCTAAATTGCCCATAGGAGTGAGCGTGAGTGTGTGTGGCTTTGTGATAGATTGGCAACCTGTTCTGTGCCTTTTGCCCTTTCAGAGACAGACCTCTGTGACCCCCAATTAGGGAGTAAGTAGGTATAGAAGATGAATGAACGAATGAAACAATAATTACATGTATATATCTTCTTTCATAAAAGTGTTTACTTCAAATAATATTGGAACAATGTGCAATCAAGTCATCTTTACGAAGTGCAAAACTTTAGTCATAAAAATAGTGTTTTTTATAACAGGATAGTCAGAACAAATATATAAAAAACAACATTTTAAATATGTAACAGGAACAGTTTCTGAAACCTCTTTAATATTGCAGGTGCAGTATATACATTGTTTTTTCAGTTTTAGAGTATTTGTAATATTTTAGGCATATACCGTACATTTGCATTAGATAAATGATTGTTTAAGCTAACAAGTAACAAAAATGTTTGGGTAATAATTCTTAAATCAAATAAATGTATATTAAGATATTCAATTTACTAAAGAATCATATTTTATCACTTGTTATGAATCGTGTATTTTACAGTAGTATTCACGTCGGAGTACACACATTCATCCGATAAACCAGTTTTTCTTTTTTCACCTTTGGTTTTTTTCTTAGTGAACTGTAAACCTGCATAATTTAGTTCATCCGCTTCAGATTCCTAAAATAGGCATAATCATAATAATAAATTCAGCTCACAGTAGTAACCGTACAGTACGGGTAATGGTACTATACAGACTAACTACAGAGTTAATGTACTGTACTTTACTGTAAAAACAGGATTTTTGTTTAAATTTAATAAAATTAATATATATTAATTGTAGCCAGAATTATAAAAGAAAAATCTAATCTCTAAGAAAAAAACTACATTGTCTGTAGAGTTTACAATAGTACAACCATTTGTTTTCTACACTTACCTGCGTTCTTTCTGGAAAATCGTCCATTGAAGTGTTTTCTATGAACACACAGAAAAAAATGCACCTATTAGTGTTTTTTGGCGATATTAAAATGAGTCGGTTTTTCAGGTTTTTTACACATATGGAATGAAGTAAAATATAAATAACTAAGCTAACTAAATTCCATACCCAAGTGTTTTACAAAAAACAAGTCATTTAATTAAATTATTACTATTATATATGTAATTATTTATATATAATAATATTATATAATAGCTTTATTTATAATTATTAATTGATGACAAAAACACTTACTTTCATCACTTTTTCTTCTCTTCAGTATGAAATAAGTAAGACAGATAATCAGAAGTGCACACAAACCCAACGCCGTTCCCAAACCGAGCACCGTCCCATGTAGAAACTGAATCTTTTCTCCCTCTGTCATTTCACCACATTATATTCAGTTCAGGAATTTCCAGTCATATTTATTATATCAATGAGTATTTATTTATAGTAATTTATCTACAGCACTTTACCTGTTTTCTTATGTGTGTTGATGTTTCCATGTGGTGTTGATTCATACACAGATGTTTTACATGTTTCTGATGCAATAGTAACATGTTCGCCTAGAAAAATTCTATCATATATCAATTCACTTAAAAGTTGGTTTGTTATCCACCGGAATAAACACGTCAATAATAAAAGGAAAATATATTACTACATTAAACTATTAATCAATTTAACAGAGAATCCTACCTTTAATTTTTATATAAGTTCCATCTCCAAAGACACGTGTTGTCAGTGCACAGTAGTACATCGCTTCATCCGACTGACTAATGTTTAAAATAGTCAAATTAAGGCAGTTTGAAAATGTTTTTACTTGAAATCGATTTTCTTGGAATCTATTGTAAATTGCTTTTCCACCATTTTTATATACTGTGACTATTAAATAAGGTTTTTCTCCTTTTGCTTGTTTAATCCAGTCTATTATTTCAACAGCTTTTTCAGAAATACAACAGCGCAGAGTAGCTGAGTCTCCGATCTTCACACTGACCTCTTTATCAGGCTGTGAAACTGGTGGCTCTGTGAAGGATTGTGCAGAAACACGTCTACCAGGATGGACTGGATGTAGAAAACAAAAACACACCAATTAAGTAGTAACTACATTTTAAAAACATAACATTGACAATAGAGCTCCTGTACAGTAAAGCTTCATAAAAAAAACGAATGGAAATATTTTTAAATTACCCATATTACTTACACATGGTGCTGAAGATCAAAATTAAAATCCAGAAATAAGTCATTTTTATTTCTTATAATTTGTACAGTGTTTGTGTCTCATTTATTAACAGAATATAAATGTGTGTAAAGCATGGTTTGAATTTATATTTGCAATGCAGGTGGTCTGTATTAAGCACGCCCAGAATATGACGTGAATGGCTGTAATTAAAAAAAGACAATACTTAAGCAGAGGCTTTTCTGATCTGCCTACAACTACACCACATTTTCCATACCACTGTTTTACCACAGAGATAGCATATATCTGTAATGGCAGAATGGAAAATGTGGTTTACTTGTAAACACACAGGTGAATACTTTGACATCTCACTGTTGTTTGACAAATTTGAATATTAATGTAAAAATGAAAATTAATAGTTACACACACAGTCTGTCCTATACACTGTAGTTACCATCCTGGGCCATGGGGATGTCAGTGTTGTGTCCTGATTGTAAAGAAAGCACAAATTCAATATTATATTTTGAGGTAATCATTCAGGGCAAATTTCAATTTACAGTGTCTTGAAAAAGTATTCATACCCCTTAAACATTTTTACATTTTGTCACCTTACAACCACAAATGTTTTTCATTTGTTTTATATAACAGACCAACACAAAGAAGCACATAATTGTGAAGTGGAACGAAAATGATACATGATTTAAAAAATTTCAAGCAAATAAAAATCTGAAAAGTGTGGTGTGCATTTGTATTCAGTCTTTCTCGTCAATACTTTGTAGAGCCACCTTTTAGATTAGATTAGATTCAACTTTATTGTCATTGTGCAAGGTACATGTACAGAGCCAATGAAATGCAGTTAGCATCTAACCAGAAGTGCATAAGTGGCTTATTTACAATAAATATCAGTGTAATAAATAGGGTATGGGGATGATAGTTACAGAGGTGGGGGTAAATATTGTACAGAGGTATATGGATAGAGTATGGAGGTGTAACAATAGATAGTTATGGATTGTGCAAAGATGCATAATGATAGGTAGTGCAAAGTACAGAAGTGGCAGTGCAGTAGTAATTAATACTGTATATCAGCTGGGAAACTGCTAAATATGCTGCAATTACAGCTGAAAGTTTTTTGGGGTATATCTCTACCAGCTTTGCACATCTAGAGACGCCCATTTTCGCCCATTCTTCTTTGCAAAATAGCTCAAGCTCAGCCAGATTGGATGGAAAGCATCTGTGAACAGCAATTTTCTTGCCACAGATGCTCAATGGGATTTAGTTCTGGACTTTGACTGGGCCATTCTAACACATAAATATTCTTTAATCCAAACATATTTAGCTCCACCCATCTTCTTATCAGCTCTGACCAGTTTCCCTGTCCCTGCTGAAAAAAGCATCTCCACAGCATGTTTTACAGTGGGGATGGTGTGTTCAGGGTAATTAGCAGTGTTACTTTTCCACCACACATAGCGCTTTGCATTTAGACCAAAAAGTTCAACTTTGGTCTTTTCTGACCAGAGAACCTTCTTCCACATGTTTGCTGTGTCCTTTACGACTTATGTCTTTCTCTCAACAATGGCTTTCTTCTTGCCACTCTTCCACAAAAGCCAGATTAATGGAGTACACTATTTATAGTTGTCCTGTGGACAGATTCTCCCACCTGAGATGTGGATTTCTGCAGCTCCTCCAGAGTGACCATGGGCCTCCTGGCTGCTCCTCTGACCAGCGTCTTCTTGCTCGGTCTGTCAGTTTAGGTGGATGGCCATGTCTTGGTAGGTTTGCATTTGTGGCATACTTTTTCATTTTTGGATGATGGATTGAACAGTGCTCCTTAAGTAAAAAATTTTTTATAACCTAACCCTGCTTTGGTGAGTTCCTTGACGCTGTTTGTTCACTACTGTTCTCTAACAAACCACTGAGGCCACTATCAGGGGTATCAGAGTACAGAGAGGGCTGAATACAAATGCACACCACACTTTTCAGATTTTTATTTGCTTAAAATTTTGAAAAACCGTATATCATTTTTGTTCCACTTTACAATTATGTGCTAATTTATGTTGGTCTATCACATAAACACATATTACTATCTATCTATCTATCTATCTATCTATCTATCTATCTATCTATCTATCTATCTATCTATGTGTTTATCTATCTGTCTGCCTGTCTGTCTGTCTATCTATATTTCTATCTATCTGTGTGTCTGTCTAAATGTCTGTCTCTCTATCTATCTGTCTGTCTATCTGTTTGCCTGTTTGTTTGTTTACATGTCTATCTATTTAGTAATTATTTTAGTTGATCATTTGTTTTACATTACATTAAACTGTATTACTGAAAAAAAATAGGGCCACAGAAAATATATACAAAACACTTTATTTATTTTTATTTAATTGATTGGTCATTGGAAAGGTATAACAACAACAACACTATCAACATCATCAACAACCACAATAATAATAATAAAAATACTACTACTACAAATACAGTATTATATTATAAAAGAAGTATTAGAGACTTAGTTATGTTATATATTACAGTTTCATATACATCACTTCAGAGTACACCGAACTGTCTGCCGCACAAACTTCACTTCTCTTTACAGCCGCATAAGTCAAAGGGTTGAAATGAGATTTCTAAAGTAATAAATCAAAAAAATATTATTAAAATTAATCAGAATATGTGTAAAATTGTATTGATTGTAAATAGTTTGGTATATAGTTAGTTAATTTTAAATAGAACTTCATAAACATAGCCGCAAATAAAGAAACATATATGTAAGAAAAAGTGATTAATGGTGAGATATATCTTTATATACAAAAAAAACCTAGAATATGAACATACCAGTCTTATTGCTGAAGAATCTTCTATTGCTGCGTTCACTGTTAAAAAGCAAAAAAAATGTCAATTTGATGAATTTTTAGGTCAAGTTTTATTTGAAAATAAAACCTCTTACTTTGATCACTTTTCCTTCTCCTTAGTATGAAATAAGTGAGACAGATAATCAGAAGTGCGCACAAACCCAACGCCGTTCCCAAACCAAGCACCGTCCCATGAGACCGAATCGTTTCTCGTTCTGTTTTTTTTCACCACATTATATTTATGTTAGTACAAATTTTTGAGCCAAATTACTTTCAATAAATTAATAAAAATATTATTAATGCTAAATTATGATGTGTTACCTGTTTTGTGTTGTGTGTTGATGTTAGTGTTGTTTCCATGCTGTTTTGATTCCCACACCACTGAATTATTACACAGAACGTGTCCACCTGTAAACATTAGTCATATTATTATACAATATCAGTGTTGTTCAAGTTACAGTACATAACACAGTTAATATTTACTGCTCCACATGCTGAAAGAGATGAAGAATAAAACATCACTACTTTAGTTACATTATTTACTTTAGTAGAAATCCTACCTTCAATTTCTAAATATGTTCCATCTGTAGACGTCAGTGCACAGTAGTACGTGGCTTTCATCAGACATTGTGATGTTTGAAATGGTCAAATTAAAGCAGTTTGAAAATTTTTCAAGATGAAAACGAGAATTTTGGAATTCATTGTAGAACGTTTCTCCTAAAGTTTTAAAAAATCTGACTATAATCTGAGGCTGTTTTCCTTTTTTTTGCAGCTTAAACCAGACCATTCCCTCGTCTTTTATTCCAAATATACAACACTGCAGAGCAGTCGAGCCTCCGATTTTCACTCTCAGCTTTTTATCAGGCTGATAAATGTCTGGTGGTGTGAAAAATTTTTCAGTAACCCAGCAGCTACCAATCTGAATTGTATCTAGAGAAACAAACGCATTAATTAGGTAAAAAAATTGGTGCAATTAGCACCAATTATTTGAAATACAATTTAATACATTCAAAAAATTAGATGATTCGGCAGCTAAAAGTCTTCATAAAAAAACATAATAATTAAAAATACTTACACATGGTGGTAAAAAGCAATACCAAAATCCAGAATCCAGTCATTATTCGTTTGTTTTTATCATTTAATTAAAAACTTTCCAAAGCAAGGATTTTATTTATACTATAGCTGGCCTGAACTAACCACACCCCTAAAATATATCATGTGCTTTGTTCTAATGAATGGAAATAGAAGTACACAAAAAGCCACAGAGTTTTACCAACCACATTTTAACCAATTCACCAAACGAGGTTTACATAAAGCTTCACATGTAATGGAAAACTAAGTTGATTTTAAGAACCTACTAATAAGCTGGTATGAAGAAAATCTTGCTTAAATGGTTCAAAAATCATTTTATTTTTTATCTCTAACTTTAATCACTTTTTTTCTCCTCAGTATAATATAAGTGAGACAGATTAAAAACATTAAGAAATGCCTTTTTACATAGAATCCTGTGTGCCACAATTATTGGCACGCCTGATGTTAATACTTTGCACAACCTCCTTTTGCCAACAAAAGAAGCACTTAATCTCCTCCTTTGATGACCAAAGTCCGTAGATATGGACAAGTTTAGGCAGATGTGGGTAGTGACGAATGACATTAACTTTGTTACAGTTACTTGAATATTTTTTTGGTAAATTTTACTTTTAGAGTTACTTTTAAGTTTATATATCTCTCGCTTAAGTTTAGTGCACGTTTAGCTTAAAAAGCAGCTGTGTGTGTCTGTGTGTGTGTGTACATGCGTGCGGGCTTGCGTGCGTGCGTGTGACCTCAAGTTTAGTCTATGTTTTCACTCCAAGTAAAAAAAAAAGTTTTGTAATGCGACAAATGCTGTTTGCAACATAACCAACTGACATACAAGAATTCCAGCCCCAACCTGAAAATGAGAAAATAAAATAAAAATTCTATTATATAGAATATATAAAAATATATAAATTTAAAAAATCTATTTTTAAAGGAAAATAGAGACAGTTAAGTGTTAGAAAAACATCTGAGTGTGTTTGAGATTTGATTGTAAATGACAGGTGATGTGATGTTAATGTCCATCACAGGAACAGAGAGACTTTGGATAAGACGTGTGTAAAAACTCGGTAGTAGTTTGAAATTAAGCGTTTTTGCTTCGTGTCAATCAGATTAGAAGTAACTGGTAACTAATTACTTGAGCAGTTTTTTTTAACTGATACTTTTTTACTCTTCCTTAAGTAACTATTTAGATTACTTAGATTTTTATTCTACCCACCTCTGAGTTTAGGCGAGTGGCTTTTCTTGCAGTCATTGTCTGACTTATGAAGGTCGCCACACATCTGTCTTACTTGAATGAGGTGTTTACTTGTCTTTCTAGTCTTGTTTAATAAAAACATTTTTTAGTCATGGATTTTTTTTTTGTCTACCCATCCATCCATCACAGAAAATGTTCTATATAACCTGATGTTCTAAACGGTTAAATCGCTTACGTTATTTGAGTTTCAACACCATGGACAGCGACAAAATCGAACTATGAGCTAAACTGAAGTTGTATGGCATGTATTTTATAGTTTGTGTGACAAACCTCATGTTATATGAAATTATTGCAAATATTTACAATGCATAAACAAAAAAACAAATAAATAACCAACTAAATAAATAAAATAAACCAAATAAACAATAATACTTTTACAAATATTAATAATGATTGACATTTACAACAAATCGTAGACACTATTATCCAGAGTTATTTGCATTTGCCCCAGATCTCCTCATCATTCCAACATTAGAGTCTCACTAAACTCTTATAGCTGAAAGAGCACAAATCCCTACATCCATTCTCCAACATCCAATTAGCCTTCTAAAAATGTAGCACTGTCTTCTGACTAAAGACAACATCCACAAATATAGTAGGTTCCTTATTTACTTGTTATTCTGTAGCAGGAGTTTGCGATTATTATTATTAATAATAATGTATGTTTATTCCAAACTATAATAGGGCATAACAACCAAATCTTTGCCACTAGATGGAGCCAGTAAGGTGGCCACTGGGCTCATAGAGTAAAACTCAAAGATGAGAAAGGATAAAAGAGTTTAATAAAAGAAGAGAAATAATGAAAAAGAATGTATCTACAAAAGTTTTTTAAACCGTTATAAGAATATGACAAAAAATGAGTGTAAGTGCATTTTACCTATAGAAATAGTTATGATAAATAAATTAGGGAATTATTTTGGGTTATTCATGGTTTGGTCTGTGGTTATAGGGTTCTGTGGATTTAAGTCATTGATAAGAAAAGTTTTCTTGTCTCTGTGTTTGTACTTTTTCTGTAAGATAAACTCATGTAGATGTGTTTTGTAGTTATACATATTTATGGTGGTTGAAAGAGCTGAACAAACCCGGCCGGGACATGCTTATTGGTCAGTGGTGTTATCTATGAAATCCTGTTTTCTGTGACTAAAATGATTGATTGCTACTTTTAATAATCTTTTCTATTTTATTGGCTAAAGAATATGCAATCTCACTGTCCGTGGATATGTCTTAAATGCTACAATGAAGATCTGACTCAATAACAGGAAACATCTCTAAGTTTACCTTTGTAACCTCAGTTCCCAGAGAGAAAGACACAGTGTGTCTAAATGCTGTGACCGCAGTCTTGATACACATGTGAAATCAAATCAGAAATCAGAAAGTGACACATGATGTATGAGACCAGGAGGTACATGTGCAGCCAGGTACAGTAAGTAAGGCATGAGTCTGAAGTGTGTAGACAGGGATTCGCTAGATCCAGGTGGTATAAGTAAACAAGTGCTGGGAGGACCAGCCTGACAAATGTCCGTTAGGGCGGTTTTTAGGGCCCATACCATATCCTCTTTGTAGAGTGTGCTCTGTGTCTACTTGACATTGGGAGGCCCATAGACTGGTAAGTGAATGTGATAATCTAGCACCTCTGAAAGCTCCTCATAGATTGAAGAATGTTTTAGGCTAATGCTCATCTTTTCTAGCCCTTCCTTGGAAGAGGCCTAACTAGATCATTCTAGAACATTCTTGGGAGAGAAGAAACTGAAGCGTGTGGTTCCAGCGCCCCTGTTAGTATCAGGCTAGCAGGTAGGGGTCGAGATAAATTCTTATTTTGCTGTCTACAGTGACTGATGGGGAAAAAAAGAAAAAACACAGAAATAGAAATACTAACATAATTAAAAATAAAATAGAATCTATTATATGTAAGCAGTGCATAACATTTGTGTACTGCAAAAGAAAAAAAAAGGAAAAAAAAGAAAAAAAAGCCGGCATTCTAAATCGGAGTGGGCAAACATGTCTGCCTCAGGAGCGCCATGATGCATGATAAATAATGTAAGTTTTTAGCCTCCATGTCTGACTCCATTTTGATTCTGATTTTTATGATTTTAAAGTGCATATATTATATGATTTATATATTACTGGCATTGGCATCCCAACTTGGTGCATTACTGCCACCAAGTTTTGGGTGTGGAGCACATCATTTACTTAACCAGTCACACTAAAGCATACAAACATAAGCAGAGCATAAAAAGAGACAGGAAAAAAAGAGTTCAAAATTGTAATATATATTATTATATATTAATATATATGAAGGTTATACTGATGAGAATTGTAATATATGGAATTATTATATATATATATATATATATATATATATATATATATAATATATATATATTATATAACATAATATATATCACAGTACTGACCCTGTGCTCGAAAGCCCACTTCCTGGCTGAAATTTTAATAATAACATACATAAGAAAGACTTCTTCTTTATGACTGCTTTAGTTGTAGTATGATTAAAACCACCAAATACATTTTGTGTTTATTTTGTTTACAATTTTATAAGCAGTGTAACATTAAACCTTTCATGCACGCCTCTGTATGAAGTTTTAAGTTTTTTCTGCCACCTGACTTTCATCTTTTTTCACAGGACTTGGTATTTAAAAGGCTTGTTAACCCTCACCTCTCCAAAGCAGACACAGGACACACACATGTCTGACTGAGCAATTGGGATCCAGGGAACAGGGATCCAACAGTGGTGGCTTGCCGGAGCTGGGAATCAAACCCACAACCTTCGGGTTGGTAATCCAACACCTTAACCATGAGCCACCACTTCACTTTCAATTAACAACCTCTGACCAATCATAATCCAGAATTGAACACTGTGGTATTTGATATAAAAGTTTTTAAATCATAAATATGGTTCTGTTTTACACAAAATTGGGTAATAATTTTATATTTTATGCTTTATAAACAGTTGAATTAAAAAGACTATGTTCTATGGTTGATGAAAACACAAAACAAGGGCCACACACACACACACACACACACAAAACTGTGATCATAAAAAACAACCCTGTGGCGTAAGACAAACAAAAATAGTTACACATCCTGTGGAAAGTTTGAGAGGTGAGAAACTTATGTGTTTCTGAGAAAAGCAACTCGGGCAGTCAGAGCGGCCTGCAAAGATTAATCACTTCAAGATGCAATGTGTGAAGAGACAAACAAAGATACAAAACACACACCCACAAACACATACAGTCAAGTGCACAAGCTACTTAAATAAAAGGTCAGTTTTCTAATAATTGTTTAAAAATTATAGTAAAAGTAAAAATATAGAACACATCTAATCATTTAAAGTAATACTTTTCAGTTACGATTAAATATCAGGAAGTAATGTATTTGTTAATTTACCCCTTTAAATTTTTCTTATCTAATCATTATCCATTAATGACCACAGTGCCATAGCGCCAGTTTAGTCAAATGTATGCAGAGAGGACCAACCTGCCGCCTAACATATGTCCGGCAAAGAGATCCCCAAGGCCATGGCCTTGGAGTCCGTCAAACCTGCTTGAGTGCACTGTAATCTCCCCTGGGACAGGGAAGTCAGGGACCTCATAAGCTAGAGAGAGGGTCTTAATCACCTGTGTGTTTATAGTTTATTTGGTGGCTGACGTCCCTCTTGGGGGTGCCAAAACAGATAAAAAGCTGGTCTGAATTTCTCCACTTAGCACCTCTGTGGATGAGATATCTCAAGGGGGGATCCGGGCAACACAGTTTGATTTTTCCCATTCCAGGGGGTGTGTTCCCAGAGGCCCAGCCCTCATGACATCAGGGACTCTCTCTGGAGGCTTCTTGGAGAGTATAACAGTCCTCAGACTTTCCCAGAATGCCTGGTTGTGGTTGCTGTGTTGATATCTTGACCCTTAGGGTAGTGATACTGCACCATTTTGCGCCATAGTGCATGATGGTCCATAACTGCTAAACAGCCTGCAAAATGTGCTTATTCCAGGACCTCAACAACTTGTTTATGTAATGTTTGTGTTATTAGCAGAATTATTAATCATCACTTTTATTAGTAGTAAACAAAAGTGTGATAAATGCATTCCCTTTCTATCAATTACTTTAATGTTGTGTCGAGGGATGACACTAGGGGGCATGTTTTGGGAGCCCGAAGTACCTCTAATCTATTTCGAAAAAGGCAAATAAAATTGGACGAGCAGAATTTGCATAGCCGGCCACGCCTTGGACTGTCGGGTATAAATACAGCGATTCTGTTCATCGTTTTGTTTTAGGAGTAGGTGAGAAGCAGTGGCTTAGGGGTTAAGGTGTTGGACTGATACCAGAAAGGCTGGGGTTTGATTGAGCCACTGTGAGCCCCTGAGCAAGGCCCTTAACCCCCAATTGTTCAGTTGTTAAAAAAAATAGATAAATGTAAGTTGCTCTGGATAAGGGCATCTGCCAAATGACGTAAATGTAAATGTAAATGTTTTTCGGAGCTGAATGACCAAAAAAGCAGCAGCAGCAAACAGCAAGAGAAGAAGCAGAATTTGAGCAATTACCTCTTTTGCATCGCTGGAGTGGCAGCACGAAGCAGCGGTCTCTCCCTCGTGGCGGCGGCTGAACCTGGAAGAGGACCCCTGGGTGTGTTGGTGATGCCTGCAGCAAAAAAATCTATTTTTTTTTTCCTTGTTAAGGGTACTTTTCAGGTTAAGAAAATGTGATTTTTTATGGTTTCTTGGCCATGTGTTTCCTGGATGCAAGCAGTCCATCGCATTCGATGACTGACACGGACACTGTTTTCTGTGCATGAGTTCTGCCCACGCAGCTACAGTGTTCGTCGATAGGTCTTGCCCCACTTGCAAGGCACTTCCCATCAGCATGCTGCATGCTCAGCTTGGGTTTTCGGTCAGCGAAAAGCCTTGGCCGCCCTGGCTTCTCTCCGCTTTGCCTCCTCTACCTCTGGGTATGAGGCTGCAGCGGGGTTTGCTGGGGAACAGCAGTGAGAAAGGGGGGCTATGAGGGGTCAGTCCCTTAGCAGTATGCATGTCAGTCAGGTCACTGGAGGAGAAGTTTCGGAAGACCGTTAAGGTGCTTCGAGAGTTTCGCATACCAGTACAAGGTCCTCCCCTTCGGGCTGTCCCTGCCCCTGCATCTCAGGCTGCCTTACCCCCCATTCACAGCAGGCATATGCATCCTCAACTACCTCGATGACTGGCTAATTCTATCTCACTCGCGGGAAGTTGTGGTTGCACACAGGGACAGGGTACTTCACCACCTTGCCCGACTAGGACTTCAGGTCAACTGGGAAATAAGCAAACTCTCCCCTGTGCAGAGTGTCTCTTTTCTTGGTATCCACCTGGACTCCGTCACCTGCTTGCTCCAAAGAGAATTAGCTCAGCGGTCCCTCTCAAACACTTTCAGAGACTCTTGGGGCATTTAGCATCCTCAGCCATAGTAGTCCCTCTATGCCTGATGCACATGTCACTGAACCCTCAGTCCTTTGGGGGATGTAGCGTTTGTACAGGTTGGTGTGCCCATAAAACCGGTGTCCAGACATGTTGTCATTACACCAGATGTGCCTACAACGGGTTGGGGCGCTGTGTGCAATGGGCAAGCAGCCGATGGGGTGTGGCATTTTAATTGCCTTAATTGTCAGTGGTCCCTCAGGGGCCTGCCAGTTCAGCTAATTTGGGATTGGTTTGGCCAGGCACAGGTAGATCTGATTCCCTGACCGAAACAGAACCAGTGGCACACAGCTGGCCGAAAGAGGTGCCCAAGTATGCATTACCCCAGTGAGCCTTGTCGCCCAATTGTTGCAAAGTCAGGGAGGACCGAGACCAGCTGCTGCTCGTAGCGCCCTACTAGCCCAAGACTTGGGTCTCTGAACTGGTCCTGTTGGCAGTGAGCCCCCTGGCTGATTCCCCTGAGGAGGGACCTTCTCTTCATGTGTGGTTTCTGTACGTGACCAGGAGGATTTAAGAGATCTGACAACCTCAGAGGTTAACACCATTATTCAAGCTAGAGGCCTCTCCGCAGGTGGCTGTACGACCTGAAGCGGCATATTTTCATATTTTCTGTGGCTGCCATTTTGGTAGTTGTAGATCGGTGGGGAGACACGATTTTGTGGTTAGGTTTCTCAAAGACTGCAGGAGGCTACGCCCTCTGGCACCACGCTCTATCCCCTTTTGGGATCTCTCTGTAGTCCTACAGGCCTTACAGAGAGATCCTCTGCAGTCTGTGGAGCTAAGAGCCCTCCCCCTGAAGATGGCCCTTCTGACTGCACTCATCCTGATCAAGGGGTGAGGGACCTCCAAGCCCTCTCTGTCAATGAAGTGTGCCTAGAATATGGCCTGGCAGACTCTCACGTTGTTCTAAGTCCCAGGCCCGGATACGTGCCCCTGCTGTGTCTGATACATGCCGTTTCCAAGCAGAGGATCTCCCACTGGTTAGTGGAAGCGAACCTCGGGACCCACCAGGCCAGGGGTTTATCCTGCTCCCTGGGGGTAAGAGCTCACTCCACAAGGGGAATGGCCGCCGCATCAGGAAGGAAACTTCTCGGTTCTGCATGGTAACCCTCATTCCCTGATGGAGGGACATTGTGTCCCCTATGCCACTGCAGGACAGAACAAAGAGCAGAATCACGACCGGTCTATTTATCCCTGGGAATCTGGGGTGTGACTGATCTATTTCAAAAAGGCCAATGAAATTGGACAAGCAGAGTTTGCATAGCCAGAGGTACTTCGGGCTCCCAAAACATGACCCCTAGTGTTGTCACTTGGCATAACGTCTCTGTTCCTTCCTCAGGGAGCGAGGGGTACCATACGTAACCAAGACGTTAATGATCACAATCAAATTTAACCTGTTTTAAAATTGTTTATATCAGAAATATGGTTTTATTTTTATATAACTGCCTAAAAATTAACCAAGTATAACCGCCATTGGTTGATCTTTTTATTTTTTTATGCTTTATAAACAGTTAAAAATCAGTAGGACACAATTTGCATTATTCACCATTTAAAAATTAAGAAAAAGTATTCCACAACTACAAACCTACCAGGACATGGCTGTCCACCTAAACTGACAGATTGAGCAGCCAAACTGTCAGAGAAGCAGCCAAGATGCTCACTCTGGAGGAGCTGCAGAAATCCACAGGTCAGGTGGGGGAATCTGTCCACAGGACAACTATAAGCCATGTACTCCACAAATCTGGCCTTTTTGGAAGAGTGGCAAGTAGAAAGCCATTGTTGAAAGAAAGACAAATGTCCCGTTTGCAGTTTGCCACAAGCCATGTAGGGGACACAGCAAACATGTGGAAGAAGGTGTTCTGGTCAGATAAAACAAAAGTTAAACTTTTTGGCCTAAATGCAAAGCGCTATGTGTGGCTGAAAAGTAACACTACTCATCACCCTGAACACACCATCCCCACTGTGAAACATGCTGGTGGCAGCATCGTGCTGTGGGGATGCTTTTCTTCAACAGGGACAGGGAAGCTGGTCATAGTTGATGGGAAGATGGATAGAGTTAAATGCAGGGCAATCCTGGAAGAAAACCTGTTGGAGGCTGCAAAAGACTTTAGACTGGAAGTGAGATTTACCTTCCAGCAAAACAATGACCCTAAACATACAGCCAGAGCTACAATGGAATGGTTTGGCTTAAAGAATATCCATGTGTTAGAATTGCCCAGTCAAAATTTAGACCTAAATTCCATTGAGCATCTGTGGCAACACTTGAAAGTAGCTGTTTACAGACACTCCTCATCCAATCTGGCTGAGCTTGAGCTATTTTGCAAAAAAGAATGGGCAAAAATGTCTCTCTCTAGATGTGCAAAGCTGGTAGAGACATACCCCAAAAGACTTACAGCTGTAATTGCAGCGAAAGGTGGCTCTACAAAGTATTGACGCAGGGGAGCTGAATACAAATGTACTCAGGAAGCAGATGAATCTTGGATTAATCAGACTAATTGATTGATTTACCAGCAAGCAAACTTTAACGGATCTATTTATCAGATTTCATTCATCAGAGCAATACAATGATGTCATTTTCACCTATATCTGTCAGATAAATATTGTACGTACCTAATATATATTTTCCATTAAATGAGCAAATACACATGACTAGCATAAAATCCATAGGGTTTAAAATAATTGAATTTAAATAAAGGAATTTAAATAATTAAAATTTTCAAAAAAAATGTTTAATTTACTTACTCATCAGTATTACAAAACCACTAAAATAAATAAACAAATAATAATACTAATGATAACGTTTGTTTCAAGGCACCTTTATTAGTACTTAAGTTCACTGTATAAAGTGAAACAAGAAAATAAATAAAATAAAAAATATAAATATAATAAAAATAATATAAAATGTAAATCATTTTAAGGTAATACTATATTTTTCAATGACAGAGATTTTATTAATGTACTTTTCTGACTTTAATGCTTTTTCCCATTCATACAATAAAATTTGTGGAAAATAATAATTAAAATAAATCAAAATTCTAAAATCGCATTAAATTTTTGTGTCTAAAATATGGTCGCATGTTAGGGTTGATAAAAACGTTAATTACTGGAGTGCTCTTTAGACGTATCGTTAATCTCTTAATGCTTTATTCTCTAAATTATAATTCTCATCTATATTTCTGTCTATTTTAGGTTGAATTTCGGGCTTTACACAGTTATCTGTATGAAAAGTTATCTGGGACATTTTCGCAGGTTTTTACAGATTAGGTTTTTTTTTTACCACAGGCTTTTTGCTCTGATGGAAATGTAGGTCGAAGAAACCGAACAAAAGCATCAAACGAGGCCTTGACACACTTGACACTTTTATCATTCTTTTCCGCAGCTTAACACTGATTCATATTATATCTCTGAGGATGACTGCGGTGTGGATTTCTGTCTTAACTCTGAACATATTAAGTAAGTTAACAAAAGATTGTTGGATATTTCTTTTCTTTCCTCATTTTTTTCTTCTTCTTTAAATTCATCTTTTTTAAACTTTTTTCCCTTTTTTTTCATCTTCTTTCTCTGTTTTTTCTTTAATTTTCCTTTTTGCATTTTCTACTCTTCCTTTTCTTCTTTTTTTATCTTCTTCTTCCTCACTTCTTTTTTTTTATTATTTTTTAATACTTCTACCTCTTTTTGAGATTCTTCTTCTTCATCATATCTTTTCACTTTTTCTTTAATTTCTTCTTCTTCCACTATTTCCACTACTGTTTTTTTTTTCTTAATATTTTTTCTCTTTTTTTGTCTACTTCTTTCTTTTCCTTTTTTTATTCTTCTTCATTTTTAATCTCTTTTCACTTTTTATCATTGCAATTCAATTCAGTTTTATTTGTATAGCACTTTTTACAATGGTGATCTTATTCTTCTAGTACTTTTTTCTTTTTTTCATTTTCGATTTCTTATTTTTTTCTTGATCATCTTTTCTCTTTTTTCTTCCTCTGTCTTCTTTTTTCTCTTCTTCTTCGACTTCCATTGCTTACATTTGATTTTTTTTTTCCAGTTCCAGTCTGTGCTGTGAATATTTCCAGACCATGGTTTCTCTCAGTAAAATCTGGAGATCCTGTTACTCTGAATTGTCCGTTTGGAGCCATTCAAACTTCTGTCTTCTGGTACAAACAAATACCTGGAGAAATTCCTCAACTAGTGGGGAAAAGATTAGCGTACAACGATGTCATCATTGTTTCTGAGTTTCAGACATCAGGATTTACAATGCAGTTGACGAATGAAAACAGTTCTCTGATTATTCCACATATTAAAAAAGATGATGTTGGATTTTACTACTGTGGAAAAAGTTTTATGGATGATTTTAATCTAGCTAGTGGAACGTACGTGGCTGTAGCAGGTAAGGAACTGAAGCGAAACCGTATGTTTGGTAAAGATTGATAAGATTAGAACTCTTATTTACATTACATTATAAATTTTATTTAATCAATAACATGAGATTTATTGACTAAAGTTCATTCATTCATTTTCTATACCCGCTTATTCCCTAATTCGGGGTCACGGGGATCTGCTGGAGCCCATCCCACCCAACTAACACGCCACTGAAGAAGCATGAATTTATGGGCACACTTTAACTGTAAAACTGTGGGAAAATGGTAGTTCAGTGGTTAAGGTCTTGGACTGCTAAATGGAAGATCGGGAATCGATTCCTGCCACTGCCAAGCAACACTGGGCCCTTGAGCAAGGCCTTTAACCTTCAATCGAGTAATTACCACCATATTGAAAATATATTCAGTATAATTTTACTAATTTTTCTCCACTGGAATAGAAAAATACTATTTTTTTAGCATTCTGTTGTCGTAACCATTATTAATAAAAAACAAGGGCTGTAAATTAAGATGTATGGGACAGCCATGTTGTGTAACATGTAGTCCAAAAACCACATAAAAGCAAACCTGTGGCCCTGTTGCCAAGCTCTCACTCTGTCTATATCACACTGAACAGATGACGGAGGTGTAAAAGTGTCAGTAACGCAGCATGGCGATTGGGACTCGATTGTTCCTGCAGGAGCATCAGTGACTCTGCAGTGTTTGGTTCTCTTTGAAAGCAGAGCAGCAGAACTCCAAGTGCTCTGGTTTAGAGCTGCTTCACCACAATCCCATCCTCAAATCATTTACACTCATCACAACAGCAGCCAGCAGTGTGAGAGCTATGTTTCTACACACACTTGTGTATACAATTTTTCTAAGAACATTCTCAGCAACATTGATACTGGAACTTACTACTGCGCTGTGGCCCTGTGTGGGAAGATCGTATTTGGGAACGGGACACGGATACAGCTGGAAGGAACACAGAGTAAATATGAATAATTTATCTCCATTAAATAATATGATATAATGTAAAACATATAAATCCTGTTTTTTCTCTTGTGGTACAGGGAGTTTTAAGGATCTGGTACTAATCTGTCTCGCTGTAGCTTTGGGAGTGTGTTTGATTGTGATCTTTGCTCAGATTTTAGCCGGTATATGGAGAATGTGTGAAAATTTTAGTGGTAAGTCTATAGTAAGGTTGTGTATCTGAATATTTTGTAATATAAAGAGCTCTTTTTATGTCTTTAGAAAATAAATTAAACTACATATGCTATATGTTATTATAAACACTTTAAGAGCTTCCTATACTATATATCTCATTTAATAAAACATTTATTAAAGTATTTTATTATTTGGATCATTCTGTTTATTAGCAAAAAGTTAGCAATAACATTCTTTTGCCATGATTTCAGTGAAATACAACTGCTTTATAAGCATTTCAATTCCAGTCGATTTATTATAATAACATTATTAATACAGTATGAATGCAATAAACGTGAACATTATTTAAGAAAAATATTAAATCAGGATCTGAACATGAAAAGTTTTCTCTCTGCAGTGAGAACTGAAGATCCTTTTGTAAAGAAAGGAGTAAAGCAGGTAACTAGTCTTTAGCTTGTATTATTATTATTATTATTATTATTATTATTATTATTAGCAATTGAAATCCACAGTAAAAAAGCTTTATTCAAGTTTTTTTTATAATCCTACTTAAAATATCTGAAGTTTATCTTTCTGTCAGTCATTTATGGTGATCATATTTTAGTTTTTTAAAAAAGAGTACAGTTGGTGGTGATGGTCGTGGTGGGGGATGTCCATGCGAACATGTTGTTGGACTTCAGTACATAAAATAAGTACATTAGTACATACTTTTAATTCAACTTTTGGCCTACATTCAGCACAAGAACCACATGAGAGTTACTGTAGCTTCCGACCTCGCGCCTGTTAATGGATTTAGCTTTATTTTAGTCATCCTTGTTGCTTTTACAGTAAAACTTTTTTTACATTTTTATTTACTCGTTTCATTTTAAGATATTTTTTAAAACATTTTGTGGGAGTCTCTTTTTTCCTCCACGTAAAGAAAATTAGACACTAAGGGTGTGTGTGGGGGGGCAGGTTCTAAAACCACTAATTTAGATATAATGACACAATATAGGTCACCCGAAATTGTAGTTCTGTTAGAATCGACCTTAATCTTCTAACAAATTTAGATTTAAGCTGCATCTTGACGTGATTCTGTACAAATTATGTTATAAAAAAAAATAATTCAGCTTAAATGTGGCTAAAAGCTCTCTTATCTCGGTTTCCGCAGGGTCAAGATGCGGTGGAGCTCAGTTTCGCTGCCTTGCACCTCAATAAAAGACGAAGAAAGCCAGACCGAGCTGATGATTACATGTATACTGAAGTGATTTACTCTTCTGTTCCTTTGATCTAATCTACCACTCATGTCCTTCAGGGTTCCTCAATTTTGTCTGCTATTTCAAAAACTGAACGAATGTGTTTGTGGTGCCATTTAAAGAATTGGTGTAAAATTTAGGGTGTATTCATGCTTGACATTCATTGTTCCTTTGACAGACTATGAATCTACTGCGACCTTTCGAATATTTTGAATTAAAATCAAAGATAATTATAATATAATAAAACAGTAAATTTGGATCACATAGTCAATGCGTGAAGACATTAAAGTTCTGTGATTCTTTGCCTTTTATAGACGGTATAGTCATGAATGAATGTAAAACTGTTCTGGAATTATGTCACAATATCTATGTCTTATTTAGTTTAGTTTTTGTTTATAAACTTATGGTCAACAGTATTATGCCAACTGACCATAACACTGGGTCACCTGTTTATCTTACTCTTCCTTCTATAATCACCTCCACTCTTCTGAAAAGTCTTTCCACTAAATTTTGTTATGTGACTGTGTGGATTTGATTATTCAGTTCCAAAAGTATTAGTGAGATCAGACATTAAAGTTAAGGTGAGGAGGTGTGGAGTTCAGTCAGGGTTCCGGTTCATCCCAAAGGTGTTCAGTTTAAAGGAGTTGAATAAGAATCACAGCATGTCCTCATGAAGTTCAGGGACATTATAAACAGGGACATCGTCATGCTAACAAAGGGTTTTTGGTCTGCTAGTCTGGATACAAAGATAAATTTGTGGCCCCACATTTACATTATTATTTACATCATTTAGCAGACACTCTTTTCCAGAGCGACGTACAAAATTGCCTTGAGTCACATCATTTTAAATCTCAATACTGGTACATTAGATCACAAATTAAAGTGTAACAACCCAGAAAATCTGTTGAAAAGAGCAGCATAGAGATTATATTAAATGTCAATTGCAGGTATTTGAGATAAAGGTGAGTCTATAATCGTCCCTTCAAGACCAGCAGTTCTGACATTAATAGGAAGTTCACTGGTCACTTGCGGTCTTCACACATCTGAAGCTGAACGTAATGTTACCACAAACTTTTATAACTGTATCTACATTTAACATCTAACATCATTAAAAAAAAAGACTTTCGAGGCTCCTTGTGCCTGTACTGTGCGAACTGTCAGCACAAACATCTGGTGTTCAGTGTAAAGCAGGTCAAGAAAAGTAGAGCAAACTAACCACAAAGTCTCACTAAAAATATGTTCTGAGCGCTGCCTGAGCAGAGGGTATAGAGTGAGAGTTCACGAATGATGTGTAAGTACAAGGCTGAAATAATAATAAATAAACAGATAATAAATAAATGCACACAAATCAACCCACACACTCTAATGAAAGTTTGGCTGTCTGTCTGTCTATCCATCTAAACTTTTATCCATCTGTCTGTCTATCTATGTCTATATATATATATATATATATATATATATATATATATATATATATATATATATATTTAATTCAGGCTAAAGATACCCAGTATGCTAGCAGTTCATTTCTTAACCGGACTAACTGGCTGGGAGTGATGGCAAGAGATGTGATTGCCACGTGGTGTCCGCCAACTGTACTGATTTTGTGGGAATTATTTTAATAAAATAATTTAAAATAATTTCAATATTTGGATGTATATCATTTATTTCTAGTATCAAAAAATTAAAATATTGTGTTAAATGAATATTATGATATATTAAAAGTTATAGATCTGCTTCTAAGTTGTAAAATGGTCTGACATTATATAATATAGTGCTGTGTTTATTATAAAAAATAAAACATACACCAGATATATTATTAGTTCAATTAAAGCATGAATTGTATAAAAGCCTATGCAAATATTGGATTATAAAATGCTTATTTTAAAATAATCTTTGTATATTATTGTGTAAACATAGTGAAAACTGTACAGAGGCATAATTATTAAAGAATGAGTTATAGTGATACAATTGTAAGGATCTTTTCACTTCCTGCTTCGCTAATATATAAGCTAGCCACTTTGCTAACCACATTGTGAAGTATTGTTTGCTCTTACCAAACGTTTATGTTATTGTTGTTCATGCTTACGGTTTTGATTTATGCCTGTTTTTGATTTACTGCCTAGCGTTTTGGATTTGTTTACCTGCTCTTTAAATATCTGTGTACCGAACTTTGCCTGCTTCTTTGACTACTTTTTGGAGTATTCCATCACCTGCAATATGGGTCCCACTCTGTCTTAGTTATTGTTTGATTGATTCATATTATGATTCTGAAGCTAGTTTTCATAAAGCCTTTACATTGTATAAGTAACTGTAAGTTTTGGGGTTTCTTGTTTTATATTTTTTGTTTGTTTTTGTTTTTTGTTTTCTCACTTGGACATTAATTAACTGCACCAGTAAATCACTTACACAATACAAGACCTAAAAACTAGAAACCCAGCAGTTAGTTAGCTCCTCTGTCTCTCGGCAGGGCAACCAGGACAGTAACGATTATGTACATGCCTATTGTGGACTTTGGTACTGAGTGAATTTAAAAAATGTGGTGCTTAAGGACATATTTCAGGTGGGTTTTCTCAATCTTAAATGACTGACAAGCCGGATTCTCTGATCAAGATGGCCAACCAGCCAGAATCTCAGGCCAAAATGGCCGCCAAGTCAAACTTTAATGCTCTAGTCAAATCTGCTTTAATAATCACAGATGAGTTTATAAAATAATTTGTAAGTAAATCGTTTGAGTTGATTTGTTTCAATTAATTAAAGAAACCCATTGATCGAGCGATTCTAAATAATTAGTTCACCAATAGGACCATTTTTTCTTGAGTTTTTGCTGTTTGTGTGTGCTGGTGTGTAAAATTTATGATTCACTTGGTAAATAATAATAATAATAATAATGATGATGATGATGATGATAATAATAATACATTTCTTCTGATTCATCTGTTCTTGTATAAGCTTTTTGTTTACCTATAAACTTTCTCTTCATGCCTGAAGTGGTGAGGTGGAGGTAACTGAGATATTTGAAGCAGAAGGTGAGATTTAAAAAACATGCCTTACAGTCATTGTTTAAATTCATTACATTTTAGTTTTCTTATGTAAACGTTGTAATTTCTTCATTGTCAGCAGGAGGAGTACATCTTGGACAGGTCACCAGCACATCACAGGGTCTCACACACACTCACCCCTATGGGCAATTTAAAATCAGCAATCAACCTAATATACTGTGAAAAGAAACCGGATTACCCGGAGTAAACCCACGCAAGCACAGGGAAAACATGCAAACTCCACAAAGAAAGGCCCCTGCCCTGGATTCGAACCCTTCTTGTTGTGAGGTAACAGTGCTAATCAATAAGCCACCATGCTGCCCATTTGACTCCTACAATTCCATCAAAATTATAATATATCACTGTATAAGGAAAACATTGGTATGCACTTGGATAATGACCTCATTAGTTGTCACTATAGACATTATACTAAAAAAAGCTTTTAAAACATACTTGTTCTATATAACGACAGATTATTTAATGTTAGTTTGGTGGGTATGAAGAGAGAGAGCAAGAGAGAGAACGTGTGAGTGAATGTGATTGGTTCGTTTCACACAGTGCTGTAGGAGGAGCTGCATTAAGGCTTGAATAAAACTCCTCCCATATAGACACAGACATCCAGTTCGTCCAGGTCAATCATGATTCAGAAAATTGCTGAATTTTACAGAAAATATTTAATATTTTATTCTTTATTTCTTGATATTAGTATTTGCTCAGAAAAGTGATGTTTGTCAGCCAGACCCGCTGATTCACTGCTGATGTCTGTGAAAATGTGACTCTGTGCTGCTTTAGATTGGAGGACTCTGAAACTAACGTTTGGTACTAGCAGAAAGTCGAACACGAGTCTCGTGTTATTGTCCCAGTTCAGGATCAAGGAAATTTTTATAAGCCAACAAAATTTTGCATTAATAATAAAAACAAACAGCCATTTAAATATTACCATGTATTATTGTGGATAAAGACAATATTTAACAAGGCTTAGAAATCAAACATTATTATACCTTTTTTCACTGTATCCACACACCAGTTTGGAACCACTGATCTACTGTATCCTCTTGGCTGTTAGCTGGTCTGTAAATGATTAATTAATTAATTAATTGAATTCATTCAATTAAATGAATTGATGATTAATTAAATATCAAATAAAAAATACAGAGGCACTGAAATTTAAAAATTTTTATTTTATAAAATTTTATTTTATAATTTTTTTTTAAGTAGGAAGGACAAAGAAATGCTTTAAACATGATTCTAGTAGATCTTTCACGATCTAACTACACTGCTGTTGTTTCAATTTATGGATTAGTGACTTTATAGGTGAGGTTTTTTACCGAGTTACTGTGCCTTGGTGGCCATTTTTTGTGGTCATGTTTTTTGGATGTTATAAACATATAATTGTGTTATGGATTTTGTGAATCAGTGGCTTTATATTTGAGGTTATTTTCAGCGTGTTCCTTTTAGTTTGGCTGATGGTGCTCTAAAAAACACAAAATATATCTTTCAATGACGTATATCTCTCAAAATACCAAAATTTCAACTATCCAAATGCGTTTCGTTTTTTGTCTTTTCGAGCTTTGTACATCACCCACAATGCACTCACTGTCCCGCGGGCGACCTAGTAGGACGTAATGGTGTTAAAAAGAATTATAAGCTGTACACAGACATCCAGGTCAATCATGATTCAGAAAATCACTGAATTTTACCGAAAATATTGAATATTTTATTGTTTATTTTTTGATATTAATATTTGCTCAGAAAAGTGATGTCTGTCAGCCAGACCCGCTGATTCACTGTTGATGATAATATTATGCGGTCTAGATCATTGATGTAAAATCTTAGTTACTTTTTTACACTGGAGTACACACATGTCTCCAAGGAACCACTTGTGCTGTTCTTTTCAGCTTTGGATTTTCTTTTAGGGATTTGCAAAGCTGCATAATTTACAGTTTCAGCTTCTGGTTCCTGAAAAAAACAAACAAAAAAATCTGACATTAATGTTCAGAATGAAGTAAACTGACCGTATATGTCACGTTGCCATGTATAAATGTAACGGCATTTTAAGTATGTTGTGAGATTTTAAACAGAAATAACTATATACATACAGTAGAAAGTGTTCATGCACACATACCTCACGTGTTCCTGAAGAATCTTTCAAAGAAGCGTTCACTATTAATAAAGAAATGCTCTAAATTAAACAGTTAAAAAAGCTACAGTATTTATTTATTATCAACAAAAGCACTTACTTGTTGCATTTTTCTCTCTTCTCCTCAGGATGAAATAAATAAGACAGATAATCAGAAGTGCACACAGGCCCAACGCCGTTCCCAAACCGAGCACCGTCCCATGTAGAGGATGAATCGTTTTTATTTCTGCTGTTTTAACGACATTACATTTTTATTAGTCCAGATTATTTTCCATGCAGGTTATACTTAATATAATGAAAGTAGAATTCATTGAGGCATCTGACCTGTTTTGTCTTGGTTATTGTTGGTAACGTTGTTTCCATGCGGTGTTTGTTCACACACATCTGAATTAACACATAGAGCTGGTTAGATGTTTCGGATAAAAGTAAGAACACTTTTTATGATTCAATTAAACGCCTGTAACCTGTAAACACAGCTCAAATTCAGGTTTCCAGCTGCTGAAGAGTTTGTGGTTGTCTTTGACATATTTTTTATTTAATGCACCAAAGGTCTCTATAGGTGAATGATCTGGACTGCAGACAGGTCAATTCAGCACCCAGACTCTTCTACTACAAACTCATACTGTTGTAATTGCCTAAATTACACAAGGTCTTTCCTGAAATAGATGTCGTCTGAAGCGGAGCATATGTTGCTCTAAAACCTTTATATACCTTTCAGCATTTATAGTGCCTTCCAAAACATGCATGCTGCCCAAACCGTATGCATCAAAGATGCTGGCTTTTGAACTGAACATATAATATTTATATAACATAATATTTAATATACCTTAAAGTAGTTACTTAATCAATTTAAGTAAAACCTTAATTAAACTTACCTTTTATTATTAAATTTGTTCCCTCTCCAAACAAACTGTATGGTGATCTGATGGCACAGTAGTACGTGGCTTCATCCGACAGAACGATGTTAGAAATAGTCATAACGAAGCAGTTTGAATGTATATTTGATTGAAAACGAGTATTTTGGAATTCATTGAAAAATGTTGATTCAGCATTATACATTTTGTTCATAATCCGAGGCTGTTTTCTCTTGGGTTGCTTATACCAGATAACTAAGCTAACATCTCTTCCAGAAATACAGCAGAGTAGAGTAGACGAGCCACCAATATTCACACAGAGTTCTCTATGGGGCTGATGAACATCTGGCACTGTCACGGAATCTGAAAAATTCCTATGGAGTTGGACCATATCTGGAAAAGTTAAATTTAAATCAGTTTATTTCAATTCACATCAATGAAAATTAAACTTTAAGGAATTGTCATTGAAGCAATATATTAAATTATTATTTTGTTACTTCTTTTTAATACTTACGTAGTGTGCAGAAGAATGAAATAAAAACCAAGAAACCAGCCATGGTACTGAATGTATTCTGGCTTAACAAGGTATTAAGGAAGCAGGGTTTGCATTTATATAATAGACACACTTTACTGAGCATGCCCGAACATAACACATGCGATTGGTTCAAATAAATGAAAAAAGACACCGAGTGGGGTCACATGCACCCACATCTCACACACATTTCCATATTTGTGTTGGTCTGTCAATCTAAAATATCATCACTTTCTGTTGCAATCAACTAAGAGACAATAAACACGGGGAATTTACCACTGATTACAATGATGACATTAAGACAAATGTCATAAAAAGTTGGGCAGGGATACAAGATTATAGACAGAAACGTTTGTTAATTTTATTTTTCAATTAAGTTTTTTCTTATAAATTTAAGGATCAAGTAAATAGTGGTACTGGGATATCGTAAAATTATTTTTATTCATTGTTACTGTTACTGTGATGATGAACCAGACGGAGAGGGATCCATATATGCAGAGTAATGGTTTTAATGAGCAGTAGGGCAAGGCAAAGACAAAATCCAAAGAGTAGGCAGTAGTAGTCGGTACACGAAGATCAAAACCAGTAATCAAGCAGACAATCCAAAACGTTAGACAAGCGCAAAGTCCCGATAAACAAAAGGGTAGTCGAAAAGCCGGGAAAACAATGACGATAACAATGGCATGAACGCTAGTATGCTGTGACAAACAAACAATACTACACGCCCATAGTAGGCCATGTGCTCAACTTAAATACCCCACCTAAGACCTTTGACCTGGAGTAGAAGAAGAGCTGTCAATACTCGGGCGACGGCGCCCTCTGGTGGCCGGATGAAGAAGGTGTTTCTTCTTACATTACCCCCCCCCTCTAGGAACGCCTCTGGGCGTTCGACGAGGTCGCCCTCGTGGACGAGGAGCAGGACGTTCAGGCGGGAGCAGCATGAAAGTCATGGATGAGGGAGGGGTCCAGAATGTTCCGTGCCTTGACCCAGGATCTTTCCTCCGGGCCGTAACCCTCCCAATCTACTAGGTACTCGATGCCCGAACAAAACGCCTTCGAGAATCCAGAATCTCGTGAACTATATAGGCCGGAGAACCTTCCACCTCGATGGGGGGAACGCGGTTGTGTCGGCCTGGGGCTCGGCGCTAGGGGAGGAATAATGAGGCTTGAGGAGGGAGACGTGGAAGGAGGGGGAGATACGATACGAGGTGGCAGCCAGCTCGAGGCGGGTAGGTGACAGGGTTGATCTGTCTGATGATCTTGAAGGGCCCTACATACTTGGGCCCAAGCTTTTTGGAGGGGAGGCGTAGACGGAGGGTCGCGAGTGGATAGCCACACCAGTTGCCCTGGCTGGTAGTTCGGGTGAGGCTGCCTGCGCCGATGCATTCCTTGCAGCCGTTGGGGCATTGACTGCTCGCTGCAGACGAACGTTGTGCGCTTTCCCAAACCTCAGAACTTCGTTGCACCAATCCTGAACAGAGGGGAGTGAAGAGGGTTCGCCGGACCAAGGGAACATAGGGGGTTGGTAGCCTAGAGCGCATTGAAAGGGTCAGACTGTGTGGATGCATTGATTAGAGAGTTCTGGGCCGTATTCGGCCCAGGGGATAAACTCGCTCCAGCGGGCTTGTTTCTCTGGCACAGTACGAGCGTAGGTAGCGGGTCGTCAAGTTCTTGATTTAACCTTTCGGCCTGACCATTAGACTGGGGGTGGTACCCCGAAGTCAAGCTGACGTGAATGTCGAGTCGCGTGCAAAACTCTGCCCATACTCTGGACGTGAACTGAAGGCCACTCGATCTGACACTATATCCTCCGGGATGCCGAAGTTCCTAAACACGTGGGAAAATAAGGCAGTGGCGGTTTCCATGGCCGTTGGAAGACCCTTGAGAGAATCAGGCGGCAGCCAGCCTTTGAAAAGCGATCCACTATGGTCAAAACTGTAGTGAAGCCATGGGAGCTGGGGAGATCTGTTACAAAATCGATAGATAGGTGAGACCACGGATGTTGCGGGTATCTAAGGGTTCCAAGAGCCCGTCCGGCAGATGGCGGGGAGTTTTTGGAACTGAGCAACAGACACTCCGCAAGTCTTGACGAAACGCTCGACATCTCGAGAGTAGTTGGGCCACCAATATGTTCCGCTCAGAAGCGATTTTGGTTACGGCTAATGCCGGGTTTGGCCCGAGGGGAGCGAAGAGTGGACCCACGTGAGGATGCGTTCACGGAGGATGGTAGGGACGTAGGGTTTCCCCTCAGGGCATGTTGGATGGGGGAGGGTCGTCCACCTGAGCGTTCGTAATTTCGGCCCTCGATATCCCATCTTATCATGGCCCAATGAATACACGGGGTTCCAGGATGGTACCGGGACGTTCATGGTTCTGTGTGGGCGGATCATGGCGTCGAGATAATGGCGTCGGCCCCTTGCCGTTCTTGGAGCCTGGGCGATACGTGACTAGAAACTTAAAGCGGCGGTAAAGAACAGGGCCCAGCGGGCTTGCTGGAGTTAAGGCGTTAGCAGTTTTGAGATATTCCAGATTCTTATGGTCTGTGATTACTACAAATGGGTAGGTACTCCCCTCTAGCCAATGCCGCCATTCTTCAAGGGCTTCTTTTGATTGCCAGCAGTTCCTTGTTTTCCCCACATCGTAGTTGCTTTCGGCCGCCGTGAGCTTATGGGAAAAGAAAGCGCACGGGTGGAGGCGCAGAGGTTCCCCCTGTCTCTGGGAGAGGACCGCCCCTACTCCGCAGTCTGAGGCGTCCACCTCCACAGTGAAAGGCATGGGTTGGGTCTGGATGCTGTAGAATGGGGGCCGAGGTGAACTTCACCTTGAGCAGCTGGAAGGCTTTATCAGCTGCTTCTGTCCCAGGCGAGTTTTCTGCTGGTTACCTTGAGGAGGCTCTGTGAGGGGTGCCGAGACTATACTGTAGTTGCGGATAAACCGTTCGGTAGAAGTTAGCAAATCCTAGAAACCGTTGCAGCTCCTTCACAGTTTTCGGGCCTAGGCCAGTCGGGTTACTGCACTCACTTTAACTGGGTCCATGGCCACTCCCTGGGGGCTAATCATATACCCAAGAAAGGACACTGAATCACGGTGGAACTCGCACTTCTCTGCCTTAGCAAATAACTGTTCACCGCAGCCGTTGCAACACGGTCCGAACATGGGATATGTGAGACTGGAGGGACGAGGAGAAGATCAAGATGTCATCGATATAGACGATGACACAGATGTTGAGGAGGTCTCTGAAGATGTCGTTCATGAAGGGCCTGGAAGACCGCGGGCGCCGTTGTCGTAAGGCCTACGGCATAACCTGGTACTCTAGTGGCCCTGGGCGGTGATAAAGGCTGTCTTCCATTCGTCCCCTTCACGGATACGTTATAGGCGCTTCGAAAGATCGAGCTTAGTGTATACCTTGGCACTTCGTAGTTTGCTCCAAAGCGGATGGGAACTAGGGGTAGCGGATACTTAAACTTGACAGTGATGTTCATTAAGGGCATGATAATCTATACAGGGTCGAAGAGAGCCATCCTTCTTTTCCACAAAGAAAAAAAACTAGAGGCTACCGGGGAGGTAGCACGGTCGTATAAAGCCGGTGCTAAGCGCCTCCTGTATGTAATCTTGCATAGCGCGGTTTTCTGGCTGAGATATAGCGGGTAGACAACGTCCCCTGGGAAGTGCGAGGCCTGAGAGCAGATTGATGGCACAGTCGCGTGGGGCGGTGGGGGGAAGAACAGATGCCTTAGCCTTGCGGATGAAGACTTCCTTGCTGCACGTAGATCATGGTATTCCCGTGGTAACTGGTGGCGTGTCTGGGTTTTGTCATGTGTCCGAGAGGTGAGGAGGCACGGGATGGTTGAAGGTTGGCAGTGTTTGATGGAGGGGGGGGGGGCCAAGAATCGGACCATACCGGTGGTGATGAGTCCCTTTGCCCATGAGATGCAGGGATCGTGTAGGGGTGTAGCTGTTTGGTTCTGTAACCAAGGGAAACCTAAAATTATGGGGGGGTGTGGGGGAGAGGAAGTCACCATGGAGGGACAATAGTTCGGTTGTGGTGTTCCCCGATGTCTAACCGGACCGGCTTGGTCTGACGGACGATGCCAGACCCAATGGAGTGTCCATCAATCGTGGAAATGTGGAGGGGTGGTGAGCAAGGCTCAGTTGGGATTTTTGGATTTTAGCTGACGTACTAGCCGCCGATCAATGAGGTTGATGGCGGCTCCGGAGTTCAATCAGCGCTGAAGAGGAGTGAACCACTGGGCATTAATCGAGAGCTTTAAACGGGAACAGATAATGACAAACTGGGAGTAGAAAAACACAGGAGCGAACTTACTCTGGCAGAACGAGGATGGCTTCTTAGGGCAATGGGCGCAGACATGAGAGGCTTACCCCGCAGTAGAAACACAAGCGGGATGGCTTCAAGACGGGCGTTGGCGTTCCTGCGGGGAGAGTTTGGCGTAGCCAACCTGCCTGCATAGGTTTCCGGCGAGCCGTTGGGGACTTCCCCTCCGGTGTTATTCGAGAATAGTAGCGGCGTGGAAGAGGCTATTGCGAAGCAGATGGTCCGTTTGGATCGAAGTGAGATAAATTGAGACATTGACATACCTTCGTCACGGCATAACAAGTTCTGCCTGCAAACTGCCATATCCAAACCACGTTTGTAAACAGCCTTGAGGGCTACGTCGTTCCATCCGCTTTGAGCGGCTAGCGTCCGGAAACGAATAGCATAGTCTGCAGCAGACATATTGTCCTGGCGGAGCTGAAGTATCTGAGACGAGATATCCATCCCTCCAGCTGGATGTTCAAAGACTTCACGGATCTGTGACAAGAAGTAATCTGCCGAGCTTGTACCGTGAATCAGAGTCCCAAACCGCGGTGGACCCAGTCCAGGGCTTGGCCCGTTAACAGAGAAAAGATAAGGGCAACCATTTCCTCCGTTCAGTAGAAAAAAAACCCCAGGCTGCATGTCGAAAGTAACCCCGACACTGTTGGAGAAAAACCCCTACAAAATGAGAGGGCGAGCCGTTGTTGAACTGATATCGGGAAGCTGAGAGTGGAACCGTCTGTACTGAACCGCCAGGCATGGGGTGCGGCTGGCGACGCGTGTGACCACTCTGCAGCGCCGGTAATCTGGGCCTGAAAGGCCTGCAAGACCCTGTGCATGAAAACTCACGGTGCTTGTAGCTGTGCTAACTCCGCTGGATCCCGAGGAGGTTGTAGTATTCTGTGATGAACCAGACGGCGAGAGGGATCCATAAGGCAGAGTAATGGTTTAATGAGCAGTAGGGCAAGGCAAGGCGAGACAAAATCCAAAGAGTAGGCAGTAGTCGGTACACGAAGATCAAAACCAGTAATCAAGCAGACAATCCAAACGTTAGACAAGCGCAAAGTCCGATAAACAAAAGGGTAGTCGAAAGCGGGAAAAGAATGACGATGGGAAAGAATGACGATAACAATGGCAATGAACGCTAGGTATGCTGTGACAAACACAAACAATACTACACGCCATAGTAGGCCATGTGCTCAACTTAAATACCCCACCTAAGACCTTTGACCTGGAGTAGAAGAAGAGCTGTCAAATACTCGGGCAACGGCGCCCGGTGGCCGGATGAAGGTGTTCTTACAGTTACAAACTATATATTGATGTTAAAGAAATTAGAAGATAATCCAACCAGTTTTTCCTATCATACACCAGTAATGGGGAAAAAGTTTAATCAAATCAAATCAAATGTAATGTAATCTAATGTAATCTAATCTAATCTATTAAGATCTGGATCAGCTCTACAGATAGTGCTAGTCTTTGTTTGAAAGATGTCACATCTGATTTAAACCAGTTTTAGCTTCAGAAACATCAGCCAATCAAATTTTGACACTCAGCAACAGCCCGCCCAGTGCTACAGCCAGCGTTTATCTGGAATTTCCAAGGTATTAAAGTTTTAAACCCCAAAAAAGTAAAAAGACCGCCACAGTTAATACAGTTACTCTACATCTCGTTGCCGATCTACTGAAAATGCCTTTTTCAGACCAAGTAAATGATTGAGAAAGAAATTACTACTTCCAAACTGGATTACTAACAAAGGCCAGTAAATTTTTGTGTGCTATTACAAAGATCTATGAGTAGATCTATCTATCTATGAGTGCTATGAGCGCCATACAGTTGGCACCAAACACAACAAGCTATTTTGCGGCCGTGTAAACCACATAGAATGATTCTGGCTTTAATAATCTGAATGGTTTCACCAAGTCACCTTCAAAATCACCAAGTCTCTGAGCGCCATAGTAATGTCAGTTGTTCATAATATGCACATTATTTACATAATGCTGTGTTAGTCGTTACAGGGATGTGTACGATTTGTGCTCTACAATTGGCTTACTGAAGGCTTAAGTAGTATGTGATTTTTGATGGAGCCTCTGGCTCTGCATTTTCGGCCATGTTTGTACGCAGTGCTGGACTCTGGAAAGCTGTACAATTTTGCTGAATTCAGTGTTTAAAATGTGTCTAAAACCAAAAAGGATATAAGTATATAAGGTATAAAGACATAATATGTACTGTCACATAATGTAGGGTAATACAGTAAGGGTAATACTCCATGATGGCCGCCGCCCAGCTCCAACATGGCCACCGCGCAGCTGCCCAGCACCAAGATGGCCACCGTGCCGCCCCCAAGACATCTGTCCAGATCCTCAGATGGGGACAACCAGGACTGTGGGACTCACAAAAGCCCCAGCTAAGGCCCTTGACGAGGATTTACTTTTGTAATGAGTAGTGACTCACTGGCAGACACTCACTGGCACTAGAACCAGGACGTACTGTCCCGGCGACTGAGCTGGATCGTGGTTTATCCCCACAAAGGCGCCACGATCTGGTTTTACCATCCAGGCCATGAAGGGTGTCACGGCCTCCCTGTGGTTCAAAGATTGGGATTCTTCAGGCTTCATTGGCCTGGCCCGCCATCGCTCCCCCTATACCACCTCCGTTCCCCCGCCGTCCTTAAGATGTTGTGTAGGTTGGGGTTTGGATGTCTGGAGCTGCCCATTGGGGGGGGGACCTGGTTATGTTATGATAGGCTTTTCTAGTTTCATGTCAAGATATGTATCTTCATACCTCTGTGACCTCTGTTCACACAAACAGGACATCACTGGTTTACGTACCGTGAAAAAAAAGTCTTGATAAAACAGAGTGAAAACCTGAATTAATATCGATGTTGTGTTTTTACACTCTGGAGTGGACTACAGGAGTCAAATGGTCTGAAAGATGATGTGACTGGATTTTGGATTGGTTTTTTTTTTCGATACTTTTTCTGCCTTTTTTGATAGGACAAAGGGATGAATGAGTCGGTGGGGGACCAGAGAGAACCGGAGCTGGGAACAACTTGGACATGTGGGTGCCGGTGCCTTAACCCACTATATCATGGCGCTGACCTGGTGTGTTTTAATAGTAACTCCTATCTTATGATGTTTGTGTAACTTTATGAATTATGTATGTATATGTATATTCAATTCATTGTCATTGTGCAAGTACAGAGCTAATGAAATGCATTTCTTGCATATCCCATTTTAGAAAGTTGGGGTCAGAGTGCAGGGTCAGCTATGATACAGCGCCCCTGGAGCAGGAGGGGTTAAGGGTCTTGCTCAAGGACCCCACAGTGGTTGACTTGCCGGAGGTGGGGCTTGAACCCAGGTGTTTCTGGTCTTCAGATTAACAACTCAGCATCTTAAACCATTTGAGCCACCCTGCCCCTACAAACGTGGGGCAGGATTGTGATCAGAGGAATCTGGTATTTGGTATTTTAGTACTGTTGTTTTTCTTACCGGTAAATGACACATGATGGTCGTCTAGATTGTGCACATTCTTGCAGCAGGCATGGATTTCAACAAAGATTTGCAGGAAGAGTGAGACATACACTTTCAGTGCTATTAGGCTACAATTAGCATTTTCCTAAGGTGTCCTAATGTAGCTTTAGTTGGGGGGGGGTGATTTACAGAGGCCAAAAGTTACTTTTATATGTGGAGTATAATCTATAATAATTCATTTGAACATAAAGTATTTTATTAATTAAATATTATATAGATATATATATATATATATATATATATATAAATAATAAAAAATGTAAACTTTTTAATTTATTTATAAATTATAAAGATTTTTTTTCTACTCCTACTAAATATTAATGGACGATACTGAAAAAAATAGGTTTGAATGCGTATGTATTAAATAAATATTTTGGGTAAAACAACACTACATTAAAACTGTTGCCTTTTTTTACACCGCATGTACTTTTGCTAACTAAGTTTTTCTTACCGGTAAATGACACATGATAGTAGTCTAGTCCGTGCACATTCATGCAGCAGGCATCGATTTCAACAAAAATTTGCAGGAGGAGGAGTGAGACACCGCATAAAGGGGGAGTGGGTATTGACATGGTTACAGATAAATATATGACCCACATTTATACAATCACACACTTTACAGTCACCTTTACTGACCAGCTGCAACAGTAAGTATTGTTTTCTTACACACTTATCTGTTACAAAAAATAAAATAATTTTATTATTATTATAGAGACCTAGTTTTACAAATGATTAGCAATTCCAGACGTTTATTACAGATGTTAGAGAAGGTCAGTAATCATTGCAGGTGTTTTGTGTCTTTTAATATGGTTAAAGGTATGGGGAATGACGAATTCCTAAAAAAGACAAAAAATATAGACTATCTTTAGTAGTTTGTTATATAAAAGTGTAGAAATAAAACTTGAATTTTTTTAAGACACTTCAGCAGAGTATATAAACTTCTCAGAGAACAGCCCAGAGTCTTTGACACCCTCTGGAGAAAGTATGACTGAATACATTTAAGTTTTAAAGTTATTTGTAAATTTTTAATTATTAAATCATGTTATTAATATTAATTGCAGTATCACAAAATCTTACACTCTAATACAATCTTACACTCCTAATTATTTGAACATTTACTTATTTGAAACAGACGCTGCATCCGCTGGAATGAATGATGCATGCAACTCTAACATTTATTCTCCCATCATCGCCTGTCTTTCTCAGGCTTTATTAATGTCTATCATTTTTAATATCTATCTAATTTGTATGAAGAGCCACAGAGAAGTTGTCCAGCGGGTTTACAGTAAGTACTAATTATTTTACAGGTATATTTAACAATATACAGTATATGAATATTAGATATATGTTCAATGATATACTTAAAAAAATAGATTTAGATAGACAGAAAGACAAACAGACAGACAGCAGAAAGACAGACTATAGATAGATAGATAGATAGATAGATAGATAGATAGATAGATAGATAGATAGATAGATAGATTTTTTTATTTATCTTTTACTAATTTATTTGCTATAAAATCTAATGTTCCACAAAATTTAGTAAATAGTTTAGAATCATTTCTTTTTCATGGGAAAGTATTGGCAGAGTAGATATTTTCAGGGAATAATTAATTAGCAAAAACAACATGATTTTTATCGGTGTTGATGTGTTTGATTCTATAAAGATCATAATAATAATATATGCATGTTGTTTTCTGTCCAATTTAATACTTTACTGAATATTACACCCCTGTTTTAATTCTATAATTTATCCAGATTGGGTGACTTCAAGGCATTTTTGTCACTCGAAGGACGAAACAACGCAGGTAAAAAATAGAAATCTCTCCAGGTGATGTATGTAACCATGGCTTTTATAGGCAATGAAGAAGCATTAAGTCACAGGCGAGTGATGCCATCAACCAGACCAAAGGTTATAAAGGAGATAATATTATCCAAATATATGATTTATTTCCAGAATGATTCTGAAGATATCCATTATGCAGTGGTGGATTTCCCAGTCCAGACAAAAGGAACAAAAAGACAAGAAGGTAAGACAGAAGACACTCTGTGTAACACTTTAGAATAATGACCCGTGATTAACGAGTTCTGTAGTTCTTCAATAATAATTATTAAATTATTACTGTTAACTAATATATATATATACTAGATTAACTAAGCAGTAAGTAGCTAATGTAGGACAAAGTTCCTAATTAGTTAGTAAATAATATTGTCACTAAGAACTTTTTGTGAACTATGATCAATTAATAACCAATTAATAAACAATCACAACTGGGTGTGCAAGAATAAAGCAATATGACCAAATTACCATTTGGTACCTGGGCCTTTAGTGAGGATTTACCTGATTGATACACGTCTTAATACCACCACTATCACGTCGTAATCATAGACACCATCAATACTATACAAAAACACTTTAAACTACAGGGTGTAGCATAACAGAGAAGTGAGGTATCCAGCGTTTAAAAGCAAAAAATACCGCTTGTGGGTTACTTTTACTAGTTTTATTAACTAAGCAGATTTTTTATCTAGGTGGTTAATAACAAATTGTACTGTTGTTTGAAAAACTCTAAATACGTATTTAATATCAATTTATGTAAACTTTAAATTATCAATCTAATATCATATTTAATATTAATTTACGTTAACTTGTAAATATTAACTAGTGTAAGAAAAAAATCTGTAAAACAATTTGATGTACAACAGATTTTACAAAAACGTTTCTATTCCAGCGAGTGTCACATCCCGTGAATTAACTGCTACTGTAAAACTTATAAAAACGTTTACGCTCATCTGACGCTTCTTTCTTATTTTGTAAATATATGTTTATATATACATTTTTCTATCCAGATTCATTGACTTCAGTTCATTCTTGTGACTCAGGACACGACATACAGCAGGACGCACAAACACATGAGCAGGTAAAAATCTTAAATCTTTTAGTTTGCTGCAGTATCTTAGCTAAAACTTTATTTCTGATTATAGTTAGGCTAAAAAAATCTATTTTGTTCTGAAATATACAGCATGTTATACAATCTGTATAGATTATTTTCTATAAGCGCAGCTGTATATAATTAGATGTGTTCAATCTAATAGGTTCTCATAGTAACAACCTACGCAGGATGTTAGATACAGTATGTTTAGGTTGTAAGCATGTGACATCATTGCAGTCTTGAGACACCTCTGGCCAGCCAGAAGTATTTTTTTATAAAGGAACATAATACTGTATATAAGAACTAGAACTGTCTGTCTGTTTGACTGTCTATCTACCTACCTACCTACCTACCTTTTTTTTTAATTTAGACTAAAGATACCCAGTATGCTGCAGTGCATTTCTCTAACCAGACTAACGAAACAGAAAGGCAGAGTGCTGAAGGTGAGTTAGGAGACAATCTGTGCATTGATGTTGCACATTTCGGCTGGAAGTGACGTCTGTTTTTATAAAGATGTGTGATTGTCACATGGTGTCACTCATCTCAACTAATTTTGTGCAAAAAAGTTATAGATCTGCTTCTATGTTGTAAAATATTCCTACATTATATAACATAGCGTTCTGTTTATCATAATAAAAGAAAACTTACAGCAAATTTAAAGTAATCTTTGTATATTATTGTGTTTACAAAATAAAATGTATAGACACATAATCGTTAAACAATTTGTTTTCTTTTTAAAGTTTGCAAAAAGCGTTTTAGCTGCTTTGCTTTGTTAGATATAAAACATTTATTTAAAGGTCATTCTCCGGTTACTCAGTCCCCCCACTAACTCTTTTTTTATACATGGGGTACACACTGATTTAAAGTAAAATTAAACTTTCTGTTGTAAAATCTAACATTTAAATCATCCCTACTTAAAATTATAGAACTTATACAGTAAAACCAAAGAACAAAGTGCCATAAGTACAACTTTTTGTAAACTGAGACTGAGGTTTTTACACACTTAAAAAAGTACTCCAATTTCTTCCACAGTCCAAAAACATGTGGACATACTTACATGTATGTTAGTATGATTGATAATTCTAAATTGCCCATAGGAGTGAGTGTGTGGCGACCTCTCCAGGGTGTACCACTCCTGCCTTTTGCCAAGCCGTCTCTGAAAGGGCAAAAGGAAGGAGGGGTACAGCCTAGACAGGTCACCAGTCCATCACATTCACTCCTATGGGCAATTTCGAATCACCAACCAACCTAACATAAATGTTTTTGGACTGTGGGAGAAAACCAGAGTATCCAGAGTAATCCCATGCAAGCACAGAAGAACATGCAAACTCCACACAGAAAGGCCCCTGACCGGGAATTGAACCCAGGACCATCTTGCTGTGAGGCAACAGTGCTTGTCACTAAGCCACTGTGCTGCCCTCACTGGCCCAAACTACTACAAATGTAGTAAAATTTTAGTTCATAACACAGCATGTTCAAAGCATCTTTGTTTTTTCTACTTAAAAAAAGTATGTATATTTAAAAAGAAATTCAGCGCCTCTGTATTTTTTTTTTTTGATATTTAATTAATTATTCAATGAATCATTTACAGACCAGCTAACAGCCGAGAGGATACAGTACATCAGTGGTTCCCAAACTGCTGGGCGAAACAGTAAAAAAAAAAAATAACGTTTTATTTCTGAGCCTTAATAATTTTAATCACAGACTACATCAACTTCTGTGTGGAGAACACGGTACCGACCCGGAGGGTGCGGTGTTTCTCCAACAACAAGCCCTGGGTGACCGCTGAGCTCAAGGCCCTACTAAAGGAAAAGAGGGGGGCTTTTATTTCAGGGGACAGAAAGGAGCAGAGGGGAGTTCAGCACGAACTTAAATATAAGATCAGACAGGCCAAGAACACCTACAGGAGGAAGCTGGAGGAGCGGTTGCAGCAGAACAATGTTCGAGACGTGTGGAAAGACCTGAAGACCATCACTGGCCACGGACAGATAGCAGACATGGGGACAGCTGATGAAGACCAGGGCTTGGCCAATGAGTTAAACCTGTTCTTCAACAGGTTTGATTCCAGCCCTCCTCACCTGGAGGCCGCCAGAACTGCTGTGAGGGTCATGCTCTTTGACTTCTCCAGTGCCTTTAACACCATCCGGTGTTAATCACTTGTGCTTAAACACCAGTAAGACAAAGGAGATGGTGATCGACTTTCGGAGGAGGACACCACATTACACACCGGTGACCATCCAGGGCTCTGACATTGAGGTCGTGGACAGTTTTAAGTACCTGGGTGTTCACCTTAACAATAAACTGGACTGGACTCATAACACCGATGCCCTGTACAAGAAGGGCCAAAGTCGCCTCCACCTTCTGAGGAGACTGAGTTCCTTTGGAGTGGGCAGGCCTCTCTTAAGGACTTTTTATGACTCTAAGGTAACCTCTGCTATCCACTACGCTGTGGTCTGCTGGGGAGCAGGCAGCCCGGACCGGGACAGAGACTCAACAAACTGGTCAGGAGGGCCAGTTCTGTCCTGGGCTGTCCACTGAACTCTGTGGAGGAGGTGGGTGAGAGGAGGATGTTGGTTAAGCTGCCCATCCATCATAGACAATATCTCTCATCCACTGCATAAGACAGTGGAGGCTATGAGCAGCTCCTTCAGTAGCAGACTGTTACACCCTCCGTGTAGTGGTTCCGCAGGTCTTTCATACCCACCGCAGTTAGACTGTACATTTCAACAGTCTAACTACAGATGCACATAACTAACTGTAAATACTTTTAGATTTTTAAAAATATTTTTTATCGTAAATTGTTTTTTTTTCACACAATTTGCACTTTTCTATTGCACATTTTTTTTCTATTTTCCTACTTTGCACATAATTTTTTTTTTGTATCTGAGCCACCGTAACAATTTAATTTCCCCACTTTGGGATCAATAAAAATTATCTTATCTTATCTTATTTAAATAAAAGATTATTTTGACATACAACATATGAGATATACAACATATCTCTCTCTATATATTTCTGTGTGTGTGTGGACTGAAGTGTGTTTTGTATCTTTGTTTATCTCTTCACACACAGCATCTCTGCAGTGTTTCATCTCTGCAGGCGGCCTGAGTCGCTTTTCTCAATTTCTCACCTCTCGAACTTTCCACAGGATGTGCAAAGTTATATTGGACCCAGGTGAGAAAGCCCCCGCCAATCTGGCTAGCAGTGCAGCAATACTTGAAACATGAAATGTAAAGGGGGAAATAGAATATTTTTTGAGAAAAAAGGGGGTCTTACACACAAAGGGTCGGGAATCACTGGTCTATAGTATGTATTGAACTCATTCTTCTTATTCTGAATATCAGTTGTGTGTGTGTCTGTGTGTGTGGTGGGGGGTCAGGTGGGGGAGTTGTTGGTTTGAGAACAGGAAGGTACAGCGAGCTAAAACCGCACTGAAATGTTCCACACCAGACCTGTGCGTGTGTGTGTGTGTGTGTGTGTGTATCCTAAATATAACTTTGTAGATAACATTTTTTATTTAAAGTAAGTTAAAATTACATATAAAACAAAAAAAGCATGAATTATAAAAAAAAAAGCTTTTGAATTCCGACTCTCTTTCTCTCCAACGGCTTTACGACCCTCACACACTTCATTTTCACCTGTTAATCCGGTTTCTGCAGGTTTCTGGAAAACATCTGCACTAGGTATGCACCACATCACAGTCAAGTCCAGAGAGAGACAGAGAAAGAAAAAGAGTGAGACAGAGAAAAACAGAGAAAGAGAGAGAGACAGAAAGTCCCCCTATTTTTCTCTGTTTCTTTCTCTCTGTGTATCTCTCTCTTTCTTTCTCTCTCTCTCTCTCTCTCTCTGTTTCTTTCTTTCTTTCTCTCTCTCGCTCTCTTTTATGATTTGTTTATCAGTTTGTTAGTCTATCTTTGTCTTTTCTTCTTATTCCCTGTCTTATAGCCTGTCTGTTTTTTTATTTCCACTCTCTGTCTGTCTGTCTGTCTGTCTGTCTGTATGACATATTCTCTCTCTTATCTCTCTTTCTCTTATCCCTGTTTTTCTTATGTAAAACATGTGCTTCAAATTTCAAATATTTCTTCTGGACATAATTTTAATAACTTCAGAAGAGAGAAAAAGATACTACTGTAAACTATACAATCAACTACATTGGCGGCCATCTGTGTGTGTTTGTGTGTGTGTTAGATGCTCGCTCATACAGTCTTTTATAAAAACCAACTGTAGTACTAAGAACTAGTGTAAATATGAGCCACGTTGCTGACGTCCAACACGTCTGTTCATGTTTAAGTGAAGAGCAGGTGCTAAACGTTCTCACCCCGTCCACGTGTCAGGCTGAAATCCGGCAGCAGCTCAACACAACCTGCACTGAACTTCCTGAGAAGAGGCTTGTGGGCAGAGCTTCTTTTAATCCAGCAGATCAAAGCTTTTTGGCTTTTTCCTCTCATCAGCTGCCGAGTCGCCGCAGGGCACTAAGATCATTCTTCATTTGTTTTGATCTCATGAAAGATCTGCAGGTGCCATTTCTTAGGTCATGTGGTTACACACACACACACACACACACACACACAATATCATGCCAACACTGCATGAATGTAACATGTCAATGATTACATGAGCTTTGTACACATAGTGCTTACACGTCACATGACACAGGTATGTGATCTATAATCTGATGGTGTAAAATGCATGTATTCTAACGTTCTCCTACACAGAATAACAGGGAAGTGACATGTCTGTCATTTGGCATATGCCCCTTATCCAGAGTCCCCATTATATTATATTATATTATATTATATTATATTATTAATTATATATTATATTATTTATATATAGATTAGATAGATAGAATTTGATAATATTTAATTGCATTGGGTTGGATTGAATTGGATTGAATTAGATTAGGTTAGATTAGATTACATTATATTTGATTGGATTGGATTGGATTGGATTGGATTAGATTAGATTATTAGATTAGTTGGCACCACTTTAACCAATTTTATTTATTTTAATTGGGTTTAGTATTTTAATTATAGATTATCCTTTATTAGACAGCTGGCTGTGTGAATATATTAATATACAATTATTTTCCAATCTATTTAACTATCCTACAATCTAGTAATATTTTATCTATTGATTCTTTCTTCTTCCTCTTTTTTTCTTTAGATTATTATTATTATTATTATTATTATTATTATTATTATTAATAGTAGTAGTAGTAGTAGTAGTATTGTTATTGTTGTTGTGATTGTATTACAATCAGATCTAACCAACTGCCAAAAAACTATTAATGCACTAATTAATTCATCAGTTTCATTATGCAACATCGTAAACTCGTTAATTGCACTTAAAAAAATGTTTTAATAATTTTAGTCATCAATAAATATCTTCATCAAAATGTTATTTTATGGCACAGATATTTTCATGACTAAACACGGCCAGCAGATGGCAGTGTGGTTTACCAGGACAGGACAGTTCATCCTCTAGAAAAGTTTAAGTTTTGTAAAAGTCCTCAAAATCAAAATTATCTTTATTGTCTTTATAATTTTTTATTGCCAAATCCAGATGGTTGATATGTGCAAGGCATTTACACGTGTACATGTCTTGACCTGTGATTAAGTGCAGTTTAGGTGCTTCTATGTTGTGTTTAAATCCCAACAGCAACACAATGCTACTCAACAACATGCTTGATGCTTGGATTGAATTTTGCCCCTATTTTATTATAGGTAAATGACTCATGTCCATGTGAGTTCCTTCAGGTTTCATCTGTTTTCCCAAAATGATGCTCGTGGGTAGACCTATACAGTAATGCTGAATTGATTGCTATTCTAGTGTTCTCAGACTAGAATTGCTGTTCTGCTAAAAGAAATTCTTAACATTAAAACAGTCCTGGCAAAAGCCACCCTGCATTGATTACCATCTACTGTATAAGCTTCTACTTCATACAGGCATGGCCGCCACTAGCAATTTTAGGACCTAAAGAATATAAGCACCCATCTTGCATGTAACCTTAGAATCGTCCACATGCGGCACCCCTGCATAAAGGTGTGACTAAGTGTGTGTGGGTTTTGGCATCCAAACCAGCGGGATCTCATCCTGACTCACATCCAGTATTATCTGATGTTAAAAGCTGTGAACAAGGCCACGCCCACCTCCGCAGCTGTAACTGAACCAGCTGAGTTTTTCACTGCATTCCTCTACTAAACTAATACAGCACCGAGCACAAAGTCAACACATACCTCAGCGGTGGCCAGGTTCTCACTCTCACGACATATACAGCAACTAGACATACAGTGCAGCCCAGAAAAATAAACCATTGTTTATTTATTAGAAATCATGAGTATAAACACTTACATGGGCAACAAAGTTAGATAGCCCCAAAGTTCGATGGTACTTTTAATGTCTTACCTTTGGAAGTTATAATATACATTACAGCGCAGTTAAATTCTTTTTCAAATCTTTTTTCATACATACATACATACATACATAACAGCCCAGGAAACAGAAACAGCACCTCTGGAACTGCCAAAGGCTTTATGGCCCAGCAGTGGCAGCTTTATATTTACATTTCTGGCATTTAGCAGTCACCCTTATTCTGAACAATTAAGGATTAAGAGCCTTGCTCAGGGGCCCAGCGATGGCAACTTGGTTGTACTAAAACTCGAACCCACAATCCTCCAGTTGGCAGTCCAACACTCTAACCACTAGGCTACCACCTCCCGACATTTATCCAACCTCACATTTATCCAACGAGGATTTGAGGGTTAAGGTGGTGCAGGGAAGTGAACCCATAATCTTCTGATCAGCCGTCCAGCATCTTTACCACTAGCTTCACTGAAGCTGAAGCTTAAATCCCAATCGTACAGGATTTATTTGAATCACCCAAATGTATGTAGTAGTGGGAAGTTGTAGCTCAGTGGTTGAGGTGTTGGACTACTGATTTAAAAATAAAAAAAATAATTTTCAACTGATGGGCCCCTGAACAAGGCCCTTAACTTAAATCCAAATAAAAAACCATCATGTTAAATTATTCTAAAAACACTTTAAGTAAAACGAAGGTACGTGTGTGTGTGTGTGTGTGTGTGTGTGTGTGTGTGTGTGTATGAATGTAATTAACAAATAAAAATCTTAATGATGCCTAAATGATAAAAAAAAGGGAAAGAAGTTATAGAAAACTTTTTGGTACTTGGTATTTATTGTTTTAAAACTGAAAAAGTAACATCTCATATTTAAAATATTTAAGAAAAACAACAAAAATGAAAGCCATAAACAGACCAAAAATAATTTGTTTTTAAAAAAATATCATTTAAATATGCTCACATCAGCACTGCAGTGAAATCGCAGTGTCCGCACAACATTTACATTAAAGGAAAATTATAGGGTGATAAAGGCAAAAAAAATCGTTAATCTCAATATCGTAAAACTTATAAACGATTATCTCAACGCTAGATTGTTAAACAGAGTAATTTTATTTGAAAAAACAAACAAAAACATTGTAGATACTGAACAAACTTTGCAAATATTGCAAGTAATTGTACTGTATGGCTTTAAGATGATTCTCAATTTTTTTTATATTCTTGACAGGATTAAAAATATTAATACTGCATATATATATTTATAAAAACACATACTGGAAAAAAAAACCCAACAGAACAGAAAAAAAGGAAAACACGAAATAAAGCAACTCTAACAATAAAAACCTCCTTTTTAGTTTTCTCTTTCTTTACTTATCAATTTAGTCTTCACATTTAAAAGCAAACAGGAAAAAAAAAAGTCCACAGTTTGGGTTTCTGAGCCGCTCCAATTCGACTAAAAGTTTACTCTGTAAAGCCAACTGCCCATCAGCTTTTCATAAACACTCTTATAGTCCAATTACCTGCTGTGTATTTTTTTGCATACTGACTGTAGTCCATCTGTTTGCTATACATGTACTGGAGCCCAACCGATATATCAGGTTTCTGATTTTTGTCGACCCATATGAGCCTCCCTTTCTGAGGATCCCTCTACAAAGCACCAATTCAGTTTTGTTTTCCAAGGACTAAATATATTACGAAGGGGAGGGTGGTTATGGCTGTGAGGTGGGTTTGTTAGTAAATTTAAATATAGGGATACATATAACTTCTTGTTAAATTTACTCTCTTCTGAAATAGAATTTTTTGTACTTTGATAACACATTTGTTTTCTCACTTTTCCTTTGGAAAAGTAGGCCGGCAATGTGTCAGGTTGGGCATGACAGGTTGAAAAATTGAAATATTTTGATTGGGAAACACAGAAAACTTAATGGTTCCATTAAAGGAGGGTACCTGTCATTCGTGTCTGTTTTTCCCCTTGTCTTAAAAGTGGCTGCAAAGTTTTAGTTGATAGATAGGCTTTCATAATACACCCATGGTATCCTGGTACACCTCCTAAAATTAATGTTTTTATCCTTGTGTCGCCTCTAAGCTTGTGCTAAGTCTGGTCAGCACTAAGCCTGTAGTGGTCCCTTTTCAGTGATTAACATGACAGGCAAGGGATCAAGCAGATTCCAAAGGTGGGCTAGAGTCAGTACTCACAGTCTGTTAGCTTTGTGTTTGGTCTTTAGGACATTGTTAAGTTTAAGGTGTGCAATAGATTATAATCCATTTTAATACAAAACAATGCGATTTAGATCCATTAAAAAGACAAGATTACCATCTGCCCTGAGAATTTTTAAGGTGAACGCAGTCCACCAAAACATCTATTGCATAAACATTGTTCCACAATTGGCCGGTTCTTACTTTCCTTTAACATTCCTGTCAGTGCTTAAGGGTAACACAGTTCAGCCCCAGCTTCCTGACCTACACAGAAGACCCACTGTCCATGAAAAGCAGGCTAGCAGCATTAGCTTTTTTAGATTAACATTTGAGGCAAAGCTCAGACTGTTAACGCTAGTAGTGGAAATGCTGGTGCACTTTCCCCTCCACATGAGCATGCGAATGTGTGTGCGTGTGGGTGTGAGTGTGCATGTCCGTATAAACCTTGGAGTAAGTCTTTGAAGGCCCACCAAAGCCTGGGGATCCCATTCCTATAAGTCTATGGGAGGGGAAGTCACTCCCGGGGATGCTGGGATCTTTATCAGGGCCATGGCGCTCTCGGTAAGGTGCAGAGCGCGGGGGCAGGGGGCCGTGACGGAGGCGACTATGGCACAACCACAACACGATCGTACCGACCATGAGTAGAGCTGCTGCTGGTATACCGATGATCAAAGGCCATGGAAGACCAGAACTCAGGTGGGCTGGAGAGACCGGCTTCTCCACCTGGGGATCTGCACACAAAAACACACGTCACGTTAACACAAACAATAAAAAAAAAAAAAAAATCATTGTTTTGGAGAATGAGCAAATAGTAAGTAACTGGTTATCTGGTTAACAAGTTGTTACCAATGAACAACAGACACAATCACTCTCTCTAAAGCCTGCCTCTCATATCCTACTTCTTCTCCGATTACAATATGAATCTTCTTTAAGACAAATATATTAACACACACCTGAGAGTACAGTGAGGTAGGCACTGCGGAAGCTGTAGCCCATAGAGTTTGCGCCGAGGCAGATGTACATCCCAGCATCTTCGTCTCGGGCTTTGATGATGGCCAGTTTGTTCAGGTATGAGCCATCAGGACGAGGCCAGGCATCTTTGGTGCGCAATACCATGAAGTGCTGACCACCGACCTCAAGCGTGGTGTTGTAGCGCCGCTCTGTACCCGGCTCTAGCCTCTTTAGCCACTGAATCACAGGCTTCACATCGCTGTGGACTTTACACTGGAACAAGGCTGTTCCACCAAGTTCCACCGTAGTGTTTAGCGGGTGGTTTCCGGTCAGCATGGGTTTGGAGTTTGTACGCTCTGAACAATGACACATTTTTTGTGTAAAATACATCAAATCTGCCACAGATTTGCAAACATTTGGGAACATTTGGATGGAAACATTAAGGAAATGAATTAGTAGTTACCGTATGCCCAATCACAAACACATTTGGTATGAACTTACCGATGACCTCCACCGTGTAAGTGGCGTTGATGTGCCCGGCGGCATTAAAGACACGGCAGGTGTATCGGGCGCTGTCCTGAGGCTGTAGGTTCTTCAAAGTAAGGGTCCACTGTGGTCGTTTGGCTCGGGTGGGAGCTGGAAGCTGTTCCTGGTCCTTCCACCAGGTGATGCATGGTGGTGGGTTTCCTGTGGCCACACAATTTAGCCGCACTGAGCTGCCTACAGGCTGCTCCCGAAAACGTCTGCGCATCTTCATGGGCTGGCTGAAGCGTGGCTTTACTGTGGATACAATTTAATTCAATTTAGTTCTGACAAACTCGATTTAATAAAGATGAAATCAGTTCAATCCAGTTCAGTGTTATCTAGTTTCAATCCAATATTTTCGGTCCAGATAAATTTATTTAGGCTTGTTTGCAAACCAGTCCAGACTGAATCAGTTACATTCACATTTACACCATTTTGCCGGATGCCCTTATCCAGAGCGACTTTATTTATTTTATACAACTGAGCAATTGGGGGTTAAGGGCCTGCTCAGGGGCCCAGCAGTGGTAACTTGGTGGGACTGGAAATCCAACCCTGATCTTCAATTAGCAGCCCAAATCCGTAACCACTGTGCTACCACATTCCCTAGTTAATCAACTTCAATTAGTCAGTTCATTCCAGTACAAATAAAACCACTTTATCATAATACGTATCCTGTGCATTTATAGTTAGTTTATTATAGTTTAATCTAAAACATTTTAAATTAGTCTATTCCAATTATATTCAAGTTGTACCAGCTGCACTCGATTTGACTCAGTTTAGTCTGAATAGTTCAGTCTGAATAAAATCAGGTAAATCGAGTCTAATTGAATTCAGCTGACTAATACAGTTCCTTTCAGATCAGATCAGTTTATTTCAGTTCTGTAATTTTGTACTTAGTTTTAAATTTTCCCAAAGCCGATCAACCGGTGCAGCTTAATTTAGTAAAGATTTCGGTAGAAGCAAATCGATAAAATCGATAAAATCAATCTCATTATTTTAACCAATCCATTTGGGTCCAGCTGGACTTGGTTTAATGCGATCAAGTTTAATTCATTTTAGTTGTGATTTTATTTATGTTCGGCTCAATTCAACTTGGGTTATATAACTCATGTCTTTTCGGTCTCTCTAATCTTGGTTTAGTTTAATTATATTACTGAACAATACAAACCTACTACAATAAAAAATCCCCTCCAAAAATACTGACTTCAGCTGATTGCTATGTGATCAGCCATCCATCCATCCATCCATCCATCCATCCATCCATTTATCCATCCATCCATCCATTCATCCATCCATCCATCCATCCATCCATCCATCCATCCATTTATCCATCCATCCATTTATCCATCCATCCATCCATCCATTGATCTATCTATTGTCTATACCCGCTTATTCTTAATCAGAGTCATGAGAATCTACTGGGGTTTATTCCAGCTGTCATTGGGTGAAAGGTGGGGGTCACCCTGAACAGATCACCAGTCCATCACAGGGCAAATACAGACAAACAACCACACACACCCACACACACTCCTACGGGAAATTTAGAATCATCAAATTAAAAAAGTCCACCAAGTTTTTGGACTGTGGGAGGTAACCGGAGTAAACCCCCATACACATACAGAGAACATGAAAACTCCACACAGAAAGACCCCCGCAGGGGATACGAACCTGGAACCTTTCTTACTGTTTGGCAACAGTGCTAACCACTAAACCACTGTGCTGCCCGCTATAAAATCAGTTAACATAAAATATGTAAGAAATATTAGAAGCAAGAAGGTCCATATCTGGAATAATGAAGTGTTCGTGCACCATGTGAACATGGTTAAGATAAGGAATTGCATCAAAGCACTAAGCTGAGATCAGAGCGTTATACATCAGCTGCTGTCTGTCTCTGCAGCTGTTTATGCTGCTCTGAACGAAAAAACAGAGAACTCTGTTTTACTCCTGAAAGAATCCAGATTTAGAGCTTATACTAAATAATCTGAGAATCACAGGTGCAGCCTGAACAAAGCTGTATGTGTTTGTGTGTGTGTGTGTGTGTGTGTGTGTCTTTACCACATGGCTGACCGGTTTGATCCACATGTGCTGTTTTGAGACAGGGTTCCTTTGGAGGAGGTTCTGTTGGAGGCTCGGCGTTGTCTAAAACAAACAAACCAAAAACAACGGTTCTACCAGGGTTCTTTGATTGTTTCTTGTTTCAATTTTTATTCTTTCAGGCTTCTCACTTGAATTTAACAACCTTAATGAAGTATAAAAATGTATAATGTGCTCAATTTCCCTTTTTATTCATTTAACCTTGGCTTTAGTAAAGGCATTTATTCTTGCACAAAATATACCTGTGTGAATATAAATAGAAAGCCTGCCACTGCAAGAATGGTGTGATTCTGCCCAGCACAAATCCGAGCTAACTTGGGATTCAGCTTTTAATGACATCACATCTTAAAGTTTTTTTATTTCTCGACCAATACAGCAACATTACAATACAATAACGCATTATTTCTATCTATTTTATTGGATTGTTTTATCTACCACAAAAACAATCACATTATAGTAGCTACAGCGAGTTTTTCACTTTGTCTTTAGGTAAATCAAATACAAAACATATGTACAGCTTGTCCAGTTTGTCATGTCACTTGTCCGGCTGGTCATGTCATTTGAGTGTGTAAACTGTTATGCACATATTTTGGAAAAGTCTGAAATCACATACTACAAATACATGAACTACATTTAAGTTAGCACGTAATTCCTGACTGTTAAAAAAGTATGTTTTATATAGTATGGCTACAGGTCAAACTACATCCGCCATATTGATATTGTCACATGACATACAATGGCACAGCAAAACAAATTTGTTTGATAATGTTAAACTTGAATGAGGTTAAATGAGTGTAATTCAACTACAAAAAAAGTTTTTTAATGCTGCGTTGCCAATTTTACCGCATATGACGGGTTGTCTTTTCCGCAGCCTAATAGGAATATTAAAGTGTACATTGTATGCATACTTTAAATTTTTTCCAGGGGTAGTAAGTAAGTATATTCAATTCATTGTGCAAGGTACGTGTACAGAGCCAAGGAAATGCATTTTTCGCATATCCCATCTTAGTAAGTTGGGGGTCAGAGCGCAGGGTCAGCTATGATACAGCGCCCCTGGAGCAGGAAGGGTTAAGGGTCTTGCTCAAGGACCCAACAGTGGTTGACTTGCCGGAGGTGGGGCTTGAACCCAGGTGTTTCTGGTCTTCAGATTAACAACTCAGCATCTTAACCATTTGAACCACCCTGCCCCTAGTAGTATGCAAGTATGCATTACTACATAGTATGAATTTAAGAGATTTTGGATAGAGCAGCTCATCATTGCAATTTTGTTCTTTACTTCATAAATAAATCTTGTATTAGGGTGGAGAACCATTGCTAATGGAGATAGAGACCAAAGCTGATAGTTGCTTAGCAACAAGAGACACTGTTGGAGTGAAAGCACACAGGTGCTTTGAAAAGTAGAAGAAAGTGTGGCATCTAGCGTTTTTCAGGCATTTTTGGAAGGGTACATGTAAACTGCCCCTTAGTGCTGCTGAAATTATACACCTCTTTAAATTAATGTTATATAAACATTTCTTTATAGGGAGCATTTGTTGTACACATTGCTGCTAATTAGCTGTTATATAAAGTTGTATTAGAAAAAGTACGAAATATAAACCCGTACTTTGTGATTTTGTGATTATAGAAGATACTGCGGAAATGGGGAAGTTGTGGCACAGTGGTCAAGGTGTTGAACTGCTAACTGGAAGATCAGGGTTCAATTCCCAACACCACCAAGTTACCACTGTTGGACCCCTGAACTAGCCCCTTAACCCGTAATTGCTCGGTTGTATAAAAAAGAAAAACGTAAGGGCGTCTGCCAAATGCCGTAACTGTACTGCAAAATTGAGCGCACAGTTTTTTCCACAGAATTGAGCTGAGACGCCTCACGTGACATCATCACAACACGCAATCAGCCACAACTCTTTTCCATTTACGTGCCTGTAAATCACATTTAAAAAATAATTTAACTGGATCAGAGATTTAGTTACAAAGCTGTTCGAGGGATCGGATCCCCTCGATGTGTAAAAATAAGAGATGCTGCTTAGAGAGTGTGTGTGTGTGTTTGTGTGTGCTTGTGTGTGGGAGTGTGTAAGGCTCTGTGGGAACACTAATCAGGCTTAAGCTGCTGTATTATTGTAAGAGCACTAAGGAGCAAGCAGAGAGCAAACAGTGGCATATTGGTTCCTGTCTCCAGCGTCCATGTTGGTTTAACTCAGAGCAGGAAGCCTAAGAGTTGAGCTTAACCCGACTACACACAGCTTAGAGAGCGGCTTTGTTTGGACTGCTGGAAATCATGCACACACACACACACACACACACACACACACCACACACAGGCAACAGCTTATACATAAAACAGCTGTCTACAATCTCTGTATGTACACAAATGTGCCACAATTCTGTCCACCTGGATTTAGACAGATGGCAAACACACACACACACACACATACACAGGTAAGGCAGTTGCCATATTATAGTCTCTTTTAAAGATTTTTTCCATGTCTCAATTTATCCGTTGGTGTGTGTATGTGTTTGTTCCAGGTTGGAATTCTTCTAGGAGAATGAAAAGCCATCCAAAGGCCAAACGTAACTCACACACACACACACACACACACAAACATCAGCACAGCACGTGTCTGCCAGTTGCGTGTAAAGATGATGAATGTAGTCGTGTTATTATCTAGTTGAAGATTGTTTCTTTAAGGAGGACATGTTTCTGGATCAACAGCTCTTTGTTATGTCTGGAACATTTTATTCGACCAGTCACAAGATGCTGACGTCACACTTCTCTGCCCCTCCCCCTCCTGAGATAGATAGATAGATAGATAGATAGATAGATAGATAGATAGAGACACGGACAGACAAAAAGACAGAGAGAAAGATAGAAACAGACAGACAGAAAGACAGATAGATAGAGACACAGACAGACATTCATTTATTCTTTTAGACAGGAAGATAGACAAACAGATATACAGACAGACAGGCAGATAGTTATACAGAGAGACAGATAGACAAATAGATAGACAGATAGATAGATAGATAGATAGATAGAGACACAGGTAGACAGACATTTATTTAGACAGACAGAAAGACAGATAGATAGATCGGACAGATAGATATTTTGATTATGCATTTTATATAACACTTAAAATAAATCTAACATAGGCAGGACCAGAAAATTGTTAAACCCCCCAGGCACCTTCCTGATTCCAGCAGACACCCACACCCACACACACACACACACACACACACACACTCACACTGATTCCTGAGCCCATGAATTATGATCTTGTATCTTTACAAGCTCCCAGCCTTGTCCTGTTCCTCTCACTATTTTTCTTCTAACAGGTGTTTCACAGTGAGTGAAATTGTTCACTCTTCTGAAAAGCGGCTTAATTCTATTTATCCCAGTTTTCTACCCCCAGGCACCATCAAACCCCTCATTAGGATAGAAAATAATAGAATCTTTATCAGCTGTTGAATTGCTGCAGTTGGAGCCGCACCGCTGGACAGGGTAATTGTCTCACCCTGCTGACACGCCTTTTTTTCCTTTTCTTTCTCTCTAGCGTTTCATTCACTCTCTCTTTTTTGGGCAATAAATCCGCTGCCTGCACTGGTGCAATATAATCAAGCAATTAAAATCGGTTCCAGAATAAGCATGGTTGTAAAAAAACACCTGCTGAAGGCTTAAAAAAGACAAAAGAGACGAGTGGCTTGTGGGGACGTGTAAACGGATGAATGGACGGTGGGGCGGAAACCAGGAGAACATTTCGACTCTTACAGTTACAATAGAACTGATCACTTTAACAACACTTTCTGTAATCTTTTCTTTTGAAAAATTGACATCTTTTTAAATGAAGGTTTAAACATTGTAGACTAAATTTTATATATGAACATTTATCCACTGATCTGTGCCGGAATTAAAATTTCCACATAACTCTGATCATTTTAATCAATTTCTTAGTCAAAATTGCTGAAATTGCAAATTTACTGTTTAAATATAGCGTAAAAAAGCATGAGGCCTAAATTGATCGCGTGCAATTGGTGCGCATCTGTAAGTAACAGTATTTATTAATGTTACATAAGCTTATGATTCTGGATTTACTTGTTCGTGAGAAATACCGCAAAGTACTTCCGAGACAACAATCTACCACACCTATTCAAATAAAGCGTTCTGATGACTTCTAAATTCTGATGTTTTTTATGTAAAACTTTTAATGACATTACGAGTGGACATCAGAGAAAAGTAAAAAATAAAAATTTCTCATTAATTCTTTTGTTTATCTATCCGTCATGTTTTTCTGTGGCCTGTAATGAAAGCTCACTCCAACAACGTCATCGGTTTCCACTCAGGTTTTGGGGCCCAAAACCTGGGCACCGTCCCTAGAATTTGTTCCACACCCCACTGGAAATGTAGTATGAGTAGAGTGCACAGTGTAACTGACAAGTGCGTAGTAGACACGGTCATGTGGGCCACAGCTACAAGTTTTTTTCTCTGACATGGGGAATAACTTAAAAATGGGCACCTTTAAGGCACCATGAATTCTTTGCAGCACTGTGATGCGTAATGTAGCCAACTCTTGCATACACATTTGATTTGAATTTGCAGCTGTAGACGTAAAAACCCGCCAGATCAACACGTGGTCTTTGCTTTTACCGGACAGACGTTTCGAATCCGATAAAGATCTCGGGACGAGTGAAGAAAGCTCCTCATCATGATAACATGAGCCGACTTGTCTTACTTTAATACCAACAGACATTTCAAAAAGACCAGAACAGAAAAAAAAGCTCAACCCTGAAATAATAAAAACTCTGTGTGGAAGTTTTAGTAGACTTCAAACTTTAAAAATCTCCACTACAAAAGTGTCTGTGTGTGAAGGAATGGCTGATGAAGACAGAGGGTCTGGAGCTAAGGGAAAGATGAGGGAGCCCCGAAACGCTCCTCATGTCCACAAACGCGTTTAAAAGCATTTCGTATAATTTTTTTTCTACATAACGCAACTTAAAAGTTCTACACTGTAAAAAAGCTCCCTTTCTCTATTCATGCTGGCATATAAACACACACACACACACACACACACACTTCAGGAGCAGAGAGCAATTGAAAAGATAAACTGAAACTACTGCCGTAAGGCACAGCACAGACGCACGCGTGAGAAAAAATATTTGGTTTGTACATTTGTCATTTTTTGTTTAAATTTTTTATTTATAATGATAATAAAACACATTTATTATTATTTTTATAATTGCTATTTTGTTTCTAATTTGTATAGATATTTTAATAGTTTTTAATTTAATATTTATTATACAGTATTTGTATATTTTATTAAGAATAAATTAATTAAAAAAAGCCAAAGCACAAATTTCCATCATTTAACATGTCCATCAATATTTATGTAATGTTTATATTCTATATATTACACTGTGCTGTGTTGTTTTCACTTTTTTTTAACTAGGTTTGATACATGTATTTTTTTCATTTTGCAATATGTAAAAATGATCAAATATATTTTTTGCTTGTCACTAAAGACATAATAATGATAAACAAGTAAACAACAATAATAATAATAGTAATAATATTAATAAAAAGAAGAACAAGAACAAGAAGAAAAAAAGGGATTAACAATAATAACCATTATTATTTTATTTATTTATTTTTTTTGCTTTTAATTTAAAAAGTGCTTCATAGATCCAGAATCTGGCGTAATATACACACATTCCCATAAATAATTTGATAAAGTAAGTCATCATCTCATAAAAATCAAGTTTTACAGCCTAATTCAAATCAGACTATCAAAAAATGTAAACATATTTCTTTCTTTCTTGTCAAAGAAAAAAAAGATTTTGTACATTTTCGAAAAAGAAATGGGCTTTGCTGTCTGGAAAGAGATGAAAGAGAAAAAAACCTGAAAAATACCACGATTGAAAGGTTTTTTCCATCAAGTTTGAACGCAACATGCAGATTGTCTTAAAAATGAGTGCTAAGCTGTCAGTTAAAGTGAGCGAGCCAGTGCTAAAGCTTGGAAATCGTCTTTCTCCTTATGCTACAACATATGCTAGCTTTCTCAGAGCAGCTGTTTTGCTAACATGTGCTTGTAGGGATTGAACTAAGATTAGGAGGTAAATTAAAGAGCGATGAAGGAAGCCGAAGAGAGAGGGTAAATTAGAAGGTGGCCATATCTTTTATAGAGCCATTAGCGGTTAGCGGGAGCGGGTGCACCGAGACCTAAGAGGAAATTAGACTTTTTTTTTTTTTTTGGATGTGTTTGTGGGACACTCAGGTCTGCTGAGATCCAAACAACGCCCTGGACTGAACTTGGCCTCCTGTAATGACCGGGATCAAAGCTTCTTCAGTGTGGAGCTGTGATGAAGGTGCGTAATTTGCATCTCTCCACTGGTGTAATTAAACCGTTCACCAGTTAATCATACTATCCTGAAGCTGATCAGTTCCCAATAAAAGCACATATTTATCATTTTTAAATAAATGTTTTAACAGGTCCACTGAGACAGAGGCTGCGTTTACACTGCACGTCTTGATGCCCAGTTCTGAGTTTGTGGCAATTTTGTGACATTATGTCTATCAATGGATGAAGATGTTGTGTGGTGGTGCAGTGGTTAAGGTGTTGGACTGCTTATTGGAAGATCGGTGTTCGATTTCCAGCACCAGCAAGTTGACGCTGTTGGGCCCCTGAGCAAGGCCCTTACCACCAATTGCTTAGTTGTAAAAGGATAATAAAAGTAAGTAGCTCTGGATGAGAGCGTCTGCCAAATGCCGTAAATGTAAATGATTATTCAGTATTTTGTTTCCGCAACATATTCAAAGGTCAGAAAATTGATGCAAAATTGAGTTTTCCTATAAAAACACATTCTGTGATTGTTTGGAACCTTGTTTGTTGCTATTTTTGGTGAATTTTCAGAATTTCCTGATTTTATGAAGGCTTTTATAATTGCACTGCATGCTACGATATTTTTAGCTGGTAAATTGTAATAAAATCTGTAATAAAATCTGTAATAAAATTGCGGCATGACTACAATTGTGGTAAAGAACATTCGAGAAATGCTGCTCATGCTCTTACAGTAATTCTTCTAAGTTAAGTGATGATTATAACTTTAAAACAAGAAAGTGCATTAGGTAATGTACTGGTCATGTGTTGGACAAGAAAATACAACGACTGATCAAAATTGCAAAAAGGTTCGAGTAAATGGATGGAACTATCCAGTCAGTGCAGAATGCAATGAGGTCAAATTTGCATTAATAGTTGCGATTGCGACACTGATTTTTTATTTCTATTTATTCATGATGTTGAGCTGTGTTGTTACCTGACCATTAGATTGATTCTGAGTATTAGCTACAATAAACCGGCAAATGCTGATTATGTGGTGTGTGTTTTTTTGTGTATGTTTATCGCTCATATTAACATAATAACAGTTTATTGATCTTTTTAGCAGAAGGATTTGGTTCAGTCATATTTAAGGTTAGGATAAAGTTGTGATACATAAACGCTGCAGTGTCCGTTTACTAATAACTTAAAAAAAAAAAAACTAAGAATTTTCTTATTGCTATAAATCTAAACCTGAAGTAGAATTTTACCAAATCAAATCAAATATTTTATACAAAACAGAGAAAGATTTCTTACAACTCTGTGATTATTTCCTTAAAATATTAGGACTTGTATCTTGTATTGCCTTGACTATATTCTGGAATTTTCTTAAGTGGCACTAAAACTTTGTCGTACTACAGCAGCAATAAAATATGTTTTTGATTCATAAACACATTCAGTTAAAAAAGTATCAACACTCTCTAACCAATCAGCTTAAAGGACTGGAGTTTAGAAATACAGTAATAACTGTGTGGAAAATAAATGCTGAGATTAGAGTTGACTAACGTGTGAAAATCTCTGCCTTCAACCACGCTGCCCCTACTTTTTGCCTTTGTTGCGCCCCTGCGGTGATGTGGACTAAAAGCACTTGGTGTTCAACTTCCTCATGCTTGTGTTTTCTTGCGCTTCCCTGCATTGGCAAAATCCCGTTTCTTCAGCTCTCAGTTCAGCTTAATTTCATGTGAGGCCTGAATGGTTTTAATTCCTCCATCATGCTGTCTTTCATCTCTGCCATGTTTTTTTCAGCAGTGCTTTTTTTCTGCTCCACACAAGCATGAATTCATTTGCGTCCATATGCACGCAAGCTTTGAACTCGGCTCAACTTTTTTCTGCACGACGTAGGAATAAAAACAAACATGTTCTTCAAGGCTTCGGTGGCAAAGCTGCGTGTCACACTTGCGTATTACCGACTACAGTACCGTCTTGTCAAAGGCGTTTGATTCGTGATCAGCGACAGGGGGTTCTGTCAAGAAGCATGTTTGGGTGTTTGTAGCGGTTATTGCTAATTGACCGAATACACAATGCATTAAGTCTCTCCACCTGACTGTGTGTTACGGGAAGAAAAAAAAAAGGGAAAAAAAAAAACAACTGTCGTGGAAAATGTGCACAGACTAAACACAAACCTACAGCCCGATGTTAGCCATCCGTGGCTGTTGCATCACCACATGCCTTTTGCGTTAGTGGAGCTCAACAGTATAAGTGGCAAAGGTTACGAGCATACAACCTACTGATATCAACACTAGAGTGTTTGTCATGCTAAGCCAGCACCTCCTCAAACACCCCGTCTGGCACTGTCTACGTGGTACAGTCCAGGAGCTGCCATCCTCTTAAAACCTTCCCTGTGGTCCCTGGTTCGGCACGATCCGTCCTGTGGCAGCCTCAGGGAGCATAAATTTTATACAATTATCCATTTAGGTGAAGAGGACGTAGGCTAAACTGCAACACATGTAACCCTCGGCCTGCAAACAAAGAACAAAAGGTGGCTGTTGGAAGCCCTCCACCTTTACCTCCATAAAATTTCCAGCCAAACCAACGGTCTGTACAGAAGCCACAAGCTCTCCCACTGTGTCTATACACACACACTCAGAGCACCAAAGACACATTTAATAGTTGGGCACTGTTCTTTCTTTCTTTCTTTCTTTCTCATGTCAATGCTTGTGAAGAGGATTTAAAAAAGGAAAATACATCGGATTCCTATATCAATACACTCTCAAGTGTTTTATTTTTCTTACACAACAAGAACCCACCAACAAATTCACTTTGACCTTAGGCATAAGAATTTATTCTGCTTAAAAATTTGTTCTAGAGTTCTTCATGTAAAAATTGGTGCCACAATTTTTTTCATAAGAAATAAGGTAAATGATAAATGCTAGTCTATTCCAACTCCCCCAAAATATTACCAATATTACCAATTGCAAAGATCCTATGGCAAGTCATTACCACGAGTCGACTCTTTCAAAAAAGCTTTTGCTAGCTTGGGTGGCTACGTTAAGTTTGGCTTTGCTCCAAAACGTATATGCAACTTTGCTGGCATTCAGTTTGGTTCCTTGGTATGCCGAGGTTTCGTTGTAACTGCATGTAGTAAGTCTAATGCTACAGTATGACACAATCATACACTCACATCACTTTTACAGCGTTTTTTAGCCAGAAATAAATTGAGACGGTTCATTTTAATGGACGTTTCCAGCGAATACTGGCTGCATGAGTGACAGCCAGCATTGATGGCTAGATTTGTATGTTTGCACATGATTTATAGCAAAAAGCGCACACACCAATTTTTCTCTATTCTGTATAATATGATACAGATAAACTTGAATTTTATACCTATTGACAAGAAAAAAAATAAAGAATTATATCAACTTTTAAAAAAACCCAAAGTTAATTAAGTTATTAGATGTTAAAAAAAAAATAATCAGGGTTTTTTTTTCTCAGGCAAAACAAAAGTGACTTTTTGTCATCAGTAGTTTTTGTGCTGGTAATAAAGCATTTTTGTTGTATTTTGTGAACCAGTTCTGTCAAAATCCATGATATTAATTTAACAAATAAACACAACTGGCTTTTAAAATGGAAAAGACTGGAGGAAGGTCTGTTCCTGGACATTACAGTTTTTTTGACGTGGTTATTGATTCATCCTTGAACTCTGTAGGAACCTGAAAAAAGGAACTGCAAGAAGGTCAACAAGCTTCCCAAGGTGACGTGTTTCCTCTTGCGTCTGTCCCAACTATCATAACAATCTTTGCTATGAAGCAGGTTCTTTATTGTGACATTAGCGATGTTATATGGGTACAAAAACACATCGAGGGCTATGCTGCTATAGAAAAACAAGCCACATCTGGACTAGTACAATTCACTAAAGTGAAGTAAATTATCTGCCAGTAACAGCATGACAAAGTTTTGACATGTTTTTTTAACTTATACCACAGCCGTTTGTCAACTAAAATAATATTTCAATGGGTTGATACGGTTGTCTCACTGTTGCACCATTTATAGCTTCATTAAATGTTATAGCTATGAACCAGTCTTCCTTTACCAGACTTTTTTCTCTTGACACTAAAAAGCCCCACAATCATCCTATTTATTTTGTTGCAGTGTAAAGTCTTGAAGTATGTCTGTTAGAAAGTGCTGACACAGACGATTCCGTCCAGAAATCTTTTTGTAATTACTGACACTGAGGACTCCTTTATCAAATGCTTCCACAAAGTACTGACTGATCTACTTCCTTAAATACTAATCACACAAGTACTGACACTGGAGACTCGTTTGTACTGAAAACTGAATGACTTTGGATCTATGCTACAAATACTACCTACACGAGCTGACACTGGAGACTAATTACCCAACTAATCCTTACAGGAGGACACTGCAGACATCCCTTATAAGTACTTACACTTACACTTAGGACTCCTTTCACAAATACTAACTACAGAAGTGCTGACTATGGTGACTTCTACCAGAAAAACTTCTTACCCAAATACTGACACTGCAAACTCCTTTCAGGAGTAGTACTGACTTTGGAGTCCACTCCCACGTATGTACACTGTAGACACCCTTAAAAGTACTGACACTGGAGTCTCTTTGCACAAGTACTGACACTGAAAATCCCTTTTACAATACTTGCAGTGGAGACTAATTTTATAAGTGCTGACACTGGAAACCCCTTTCACGAGTGCTGACACTGGAGACCCCTTTCACGAGTGCTGACACTGGAGACCCCTTTCACGAGTGCTGACACTGGAGACCCCTTTCACGAGTGCTGACACTGGAAACCCCTTTCACGAGTGCTGACACTGGAAACCCCTTTCACGAGTGCTGACACTGGAAACCCCTTTCACGAGTGCTGACACTGGAAACCCCTTTCACGAGTGCTGACACTGGAGACCCCTTTCACAAGTGCTGGCACTGAAAACTCCTTTCACAAATACTGCCACTAGAAACCCCTTTTACGAGTACACCGAAGATTTCTTTCATAGGACCTCTTCCACACTAGAGACTCTTTGCACAAATATTACTTACACTAGTACTGATACTGCAGCCTTCTTTCAGGAGTACTGATTTTCAAGATGTACACAAATACAGACTCTTACATATTAACAAAAAAAAATAGATCCATAGATGAAACTCTATGATACCACTCACCTTTCTGTGGCCATGGGGATTTCCCACATGTGTATAATTGCTTCATAAAACAACATGTTTCTGTTTAGGCAAAAAAATGACAAGACACTGCCGAGGCTTTTATAAAAATGCTGACAGAATGTAAAACAGAAAAGATTTCAGTTACAGACATCACCTGACCCTGGATCAGCAATAAGAGATTTCACCAGATTAAGTTCCACAGGAAAACAATGTCATCTACACGCTCAAGTATCCTGTATTTTTTTTAGCAGATTAATACACGTATTTGTTATTAAAATAGATGTGAAAAAAACACAAGCTCTGCCTCTACATGCACAGAAGAGGAATTCAAACCCGAACAGATAAGAGCTCATGACAAGTGCTATTGAATGTCACTGAAATTCCTCGTCCTGATTTAATCAGATATCCGAACGGACTTCCCCTTAGCATTTCAAACATCCACGTGAATTTGTATGAGGTGTTGGTTTCAAAGCTAAAAGCTTGAATGGACCACCTGCTCAGAGAGGATTTGGGATTCAAATTTCTTAAGAAATGGAGATTCTTCTCTTAACTCTCAGCTTCAAAAGAACCACCGGAGAAAGTTCTTTACATAAGGACCGTTTTATGAAATGATTATGAATGTAACTGCATAAGTGACATAATAGACTGGGGAAAGTGGTAGCATAGTGGTGAAGGTGTTGGAATGTAAACCAGAAGATTAAAATTGACAAGCTAATTGCATCAACAGGTTTAGCGTTTCGAGCGGTTTTTGGTTTGACCGTTGAGGAAAAGTCACACTGCAGAAAAGAGTTCTGTAACTGCCAGAATTTTATCCGAGGAATAAACTGATCGCAACAGTCGTTAAAGGTCTTAGCATACGTTTATAGGAGAGGAATGAGATGGAAAAGAAGGTGATAAATGATGAATGATTGTTTATAAACTATGTAACTATAAATGAAATAAAAATTCATTATGCTGTTCAATGCTACTGATGATGATGATGATGATTATGTTTATGATGATAATAGACAGCGACACAGCTGACCACCTGTCTAAAGTGCATATGTAATAGAATGCAATTCCCCCCTCTCTTTCGCTCTCGCTTTCTCTCTCACACACACACGCATACACACACACAAGCTCTGCTTCAAAAGCGTCTTTGTTTCTCAGTCTGTCGTTTATTATGGTTAATGACTCCAGTAAACATGTAAAGCGTAATCCAGTGTGTGTGTGCATGTGCCATGAGTTTCACAGTCCTCTCAGGAAGGGAACACAGGAAGGCAGCAGACGGCCATGACACCCCACACAGGAGGCCCAACGAAAACACAAAAAGGATGGAGGGAAGTGGGGCTCACACACTACACAGCCAATCTAGGGGGAGCCAGGGACCACTGTGGGTCCTTTGAGCCCCCAAACACACACTGAGCTGCGGCAGATTTACTGCTGCAGAGGTGACGGGTTGTGTTTGTATGCATGTGTGTGTGTGTGTCGCATATGGAATTCCCACAGCGTAGTCTCCTGACGACAATAAACCAGAACACACACTCTGAGCACAGAATCTGTTACAATATACACACACACTCACTGTGGACCACCTTCCAGCAAACACATATATACCACACACACACACACACACACACACACACACAACAATCTCACTTTAAATACACAAAATGCACTTTTTTACAAAGTCCAAATAAAAATGGATGACAAACACACACACACAACTAATTCTAATAAACATACAAAAAGCTCTATTTTAGCAAACACACACACGAGTATCTCAGCAACCTCCCATAAAACACAACAGCGGCACCCAACAACACAACAATCAACAACCTCTCATTAAAGCCACATTAAACCATCTTCCCACCATGTTTTCCCTCCCCAGAAAAAAGAGCAGCATCATTTCTTAGCCTGTCAGCGTTTGTTGGCATAAAATAATGAAGCGAGGGTAAGTTTACACGCCTCCCAACAGCATCAAGTATCGTGGGACGTTGAGGTAAAGAAGCCATTGTTTTAAACCCTCCGTCACATCAAAGCGGCACATTCTCTGTCTTTACCACAGCTGGCTCATTTTCTCTTCATCAATTTTATGTTGAATACATGAACTCATACTGCACTTACTTGATAGCGGTGTGCTATTAAATACGATAACTTCCTGTGCCACAATTGCACTTTTGTGAGCTGTTTTTTTGCACATCAGCGCTCTTGTGTGGCGGCTGCTGGATCGAACGCCATAACACCCTCAATCACGCTTAGACAGAAACTCTATTTTAAAACGAAGCAGGTTTTGATTAAGCTTCACTGACAGCTGCAGGCGAGGAGCATGAAAACAAGAGGGTTATATTATACTGGGTTCAAAAACACGCTGTCAAAATATGCACATTACATACACACAACTAGGCTAACACAATGACACTCTTTGTATCTGGTCAATGGTAAAAAAATATTGCTAGGGCCCCCCGATATAGACCCTTAACCATCAACTGCTCAGTTGGGTGAGAAACAAAATAAGGTAATTTTAAGTCGCTCTGTGTGGTGGAAATGGTTCTGTTTTACAAAATATAAACAAACTGTTCCAACCAAGCAGTTATTAAGGATAAAATAATTAACTCTTAATCGCAAACGACGATTGTGTCCAAAATCGTATACTTCTATACTATATATATTATGAGAAAACCAGCATCTATAATGCATCTCAGTACGCAAAAAACAGTAGGTGAAAAGTTCCAGAATGATCTACTACATCCACAAAGATTCTGAAGTATGCATATGGTGAACAATTTACTATCCAATGCGTCTGCGGGACAGACAACTAGTAATAGACATAAATGGCGACGACGCTGCACTTCACAAGTGTAAAAGTACCTCTGAAAAATCAAACTTTTTTCCCTGTAGTTAAATTGCCTGTTTAGCCAACTTAAAATTTTCATGTCATTGTGATGTCGTATCTCATAGTTATTGTAGTATGTTAAAAATTCATTCATCCTACCTGTAATCATACAACATAGAACATAATTTATTAACAATTGGGAAGTATGTAATTACTCAAATGTAGTAAGTACTCAAGTATTATTTGGTTTCGGATGCAGTTTGGGTCTTTTTTAGTCCCATGAGCTTTAGTCCCTTGTTGCAAACCTTTAGTCTCAGCTGGCTGTCCTGTGGAACTGCCTGGCAAGCTTTACATCTTTATATAACTTCATTTGTATTTATTCAGAAGTCGTGATGTGTCCATTCAATCCCTTACCAATCACAGTGAGGGTGAAGTTAAGGGACACGCTTCCGAAGCCATTGGCTGCCTGGCACACGTACACTCCGGCGTCTTTGGCTTCCACATTCTTGATCTTGAGGCCGTGGTGCAGGACGCGGTACCGGCTCCAGCCTGCGTTGACGTTTCGTCCGTCCTTAGTCCAAAGCAGCAAGGGTGGAGGGTTGCCTTCGACGGGGCACGGCAGACGGACATTACGTCCAAGCTGCGCCATCTGCTTCTCCTCCACTGCGCTGCTTACCCACGGAGGTCCTAGAACCAAAAAATGGGCAAATTTTCAAACTCAGGATAAGTAATATTTATAACACTGTTACTAAATTGTTATGTCCTAATCAGTAGTAAGGATTATAGTGTCAAACAAGTTCCTGCAAGGAAATTTTTGAAACCCAACAGTGACTTTTTGATGAGCGAGTCAAGAAACGCAGTGTCTGTAACAACCATGCTAATTGTTGGCTTCCGTGCCTTGTTAGCTGCATTTCTATTTCAGTCCAAACCAGCCCTCTAACCATAAACGAATGTCAGACTAAATGCACCTTAATAGGTTGAGAGGGTTGCATTGTACTAGGTGATTTGTGTTTGCATGCAAAGGGAACGTCTGGGTACGGTTAGGAACATGTCCAGAAAATAGAAGCCTACTGAATATAATCTGTGTGTGTGCTTGGCTCATTTCAGATCAGACAAAATCGCTCTTTTGTTTGGTGATTTGGGCATGCACGAAAGAGAGAGAGAGAGAAGGGAGAGAGGAAAAGGTAAAGCACCTTGGTAAAAGACATTTCTAGAAAATAAAAGCACAGTGTCAGTATCCAGATTCAGTTTCGTCCTCCTGAAACAAGCTGTGGAGGTTCAAACTTCTAAAAATCACAAGTTTACCAGCATATTACTAAAATTATCAAAAGTTCCTTAAGTCAGAAAACTTCAGCGTCTAGTTTTTTCTGGTTTTCATGGCCTCGTTGTGCACAAGGCCCTTTTCATTCCTCTTCTCTCAGCTCGTTAGTGAAGACTCCCTTGAGGACCAGCTTTCCATTTCCTTTGGCCACTGCTTTCACTCTCATTCATACTAGGCACAGTCACATCCTGTTGCCTGCTTGAGAAACTACCCTGGCAACCTTAGTGATGTGGGGAAAAACGTCAAATTTCCCAAATTATTGTCATTTTCCTTTAGCTCTCTCGGAATTTTCTAACTGAAGGGAAAGGTTTTTACCTAGGGACACTGGTCGATTAGCAGGAACACGCTGTGAACTGTACAAGGGCCGAACCAGAGAGAAAATAAGGGTTTGTTTCGGTGCTGGAATTAAATTTTAGAACAAAAAAATTTCACAAATATGTTGTTACTTAAAATACACAAATATTGTAAAGAAAAGTATCTTCAACTATGGCAGGAATGAAGGGTTAAAAAAGATTACAGCACATTGAGAAAAAAAAGGAAACAAGAGTTTAATTATGAACACCAAATCTTATTTTTTTATTTTATTTTAATTCCTTCACCCACTCTCTCTCTGTCTCTCTCTCTCTCTCTCTCTCTCTGTCTGTATCTATCTCTCTCTCACTCTCTCTTTCTTACTGACTCTTACTCTTTCTCTCTTTCTCTCTCTTTCACCTTCTCTTTCTTACTCACTCTTTATTTTGCTTGTGCATAGCTGACTTTGAAGTGGCTCAGAAAGATCAGCACTATCTATACAATGAAAACCAAAATCTCACACATTCATTGGTGACCAAACACACTACTGTAGATACAGTACACTACAAACACACACACGTCCCACCATAACTGGTTTGTGTTTCCTTTAAAAATATTCTTGAATTTGGATTTGATAGATTTTTGAATAGAGGAAAAGTGATGACAAGAGAGTGTGAGCCAAACACATGGTAATAAAAGCTTAGAACACACACTTATTTTGTTATTTTGTCATCATGTTTACAGCAATTTCTTTTAATATAAGCACTTTTTCCACCACAAAAGAGAGGCTACATAGTAATTTAGTGTTTAGTTTTTACAGACCTTTTAATGCTGTGGTATAAAAGACAATAAGACAATTTAGTCAGTAAAAAAAAAAAAACGGCGTAACTTTAGCGTGATTTTTGTAGCTGTGTATCAACACAAGCCACATCACACCACATGGTATTGATTTCCTGTATCACGGTGCCTCCATGTTTTTTAACCTTAAAATGGCCTAACATTAAAAAATTTGTGATTTTTTTTGTTTTATCATTATACAAAAGTCTAAAAAACTTATTTTTTAGTCAACAAATTGACCGCTGATCTTGTAGGTCTGGAGTCGGGGCACTAACGTGTCCTCACATGGGTTATTCATTTCTGGGGTTTTTTACATTACTCGATGTGGCAGAAAAAAGATAGTGTGTATGGTAATGTTTATAAAAATCATGACGGTCTCTAAATATGCAAACGAACAGATTTATTACTCTGGTTTTGTCTTGCACGCTCTTTTATTGGAAATGTAGCATAAAAAAGGTGACAGACAGAAGACATGCTTACTGTCACTTTTTATTTAAAACGGTGTTAGACGTGGGGAGGTGTACAGAAAAACAGAGAGGCTTTCATATGGGCAGAGGCATATCGACTACCAGATATCACTTAAAAGCTACCCAGCATGTCCATCCCAGCCTGCCGTCTTGGTTTCAGACATCTTGATATGAGCTTGTGATTTCTGGGGAGGATTTATGAACAGGAGGCCCCCAGACTGCAACTCTTTGAAGACCGAACAGCCTCAGAACATTCATGCTGATATCCCAGAGTGAGCTTAAAAAAAAAAAGCCTGACAGCACGTTGCTGGGATAAATGATAATGATGCAGGAAGTGGCACAGCCATCAAACACGTGCTAAGCTGGATGAGAGAATATGAGGGTATGTGAGAGTGAGAGAGAGAGCGAGAGAGAGAGACACTGAAAGGGAAAGCGAAAGAGGGATGAAGGTAAAATCCTTTAGTTAAGCTGCAGCTGCTGGAAATCTGCTCAGCAGAAACTGGGACTAAACACGAATTTTAAAGGATCTGCGGTTATACAAGCGACAAACCGGTGACCCTGCCACCTGCTTTGCTATAAAATTGTAAGAAGTGGTTTTTACAAAAATGTAACTTCCACCAGAATTTATAGACTAAACGTGAGAACTGACAGTCATTAAGATTAAAAATATCCAGCCTACTTGGCCTAGAAGTTCCTTATAGAGGCTCTTGATGAGGTAAAAATGTTGCTTATTAATATGGAAATGAGTTGCAGACCCAGAAAAAAGGGTTTCCTAACTTATCTGGTGGACCTTTTTTCTCTGAAAATTAATAGTTTTTTACATTAAAACATAACATTTTTCCCCCACACCATTTTTCAAATTTACATTTAGCACACATCCTCAACCAGAGCCATTTATCTCTTTCATACAACTGAGCAATTGGAGGTTAGAACTCTGTTTAGGAGCCCAGCATTGGCAACTTGGTGGTGATGGGAAACGAACCCTGATCTTCCAATTACCACTGCACTACCATTTCCCCCATTAAATTAAATTAAAATACATACATTACTTCCATAAAACTCAAATGTAACATTAACATGATAAATAGGGACGGCGGTAACTCAGTGGTTAAGGAGTTAAACTGCTGATCGGGGGCCCCTGAACAAGTCCCCTCAATTATAAGGGGATAATGGTAGGTCATTGTGGATAAGGGTGTCTGCTAAGTACCAGAAATGTAAATGAAATGTAAATTAGCATCAGCACAGGTCAGTGTTGCCAGATGGGATTGAAGATCTCCAGCTTAACTACAGTATAAAACACAACACTGACCTGCATCCAGTAAGCAATAAGGGGTGTGTCTACTAATGATTGGGAAAAGCGACTGCCTATAGTGTTGCCAGATTGGGTTGGTTCCTGTCCAATTGGGCTTCTTTTGATCTCGTCAGAGTGAAAAAAAATGTTTTGGGCCGGTTTGATAAAATTTGGGAAACTGTTTGATACATCGTGCAGGAGTTCGAACACTATGCATTTTAGCATGGTATTTTTTTAAATGTCCGGCATGTTACATGAAAGTATTGTGTCCATTTCAGCTTGCTAAGTCTGTGTAGCACACTTCTCACCTTTACCAAAGTTAACTTCAGGATTTCGCTCTTTGGAGGGTGTCGGAAATCGATTGGTAGGAAATCGATGGGTCATAGCTACATAAAAACTCCACTTCATGCTCGTTGTCTTTTCTTGAAAGGTTTTAGCAACAACACATACTCACGTACTTAAAAGCAACACAATGTCTGTAATTAGCGACCTGGTTCATCTTTACAGGACAGAAAACACAGGGAATAATAAAATTTTCAGAGTGACAGACAAACTGTGCATGTCACAATGTTATTCCGATTGAAATCGCCGAAACAGTTCAGAATAATTTCGATCGCAATGACAAAAAGTATGAATGTTAACGGGGTTCTTGCCTTCACCGACAATGTCCTTTAGACCTTGTTGGGATGTTAAAGACTAACAGTTGCTGATAACATGTGGAAACATGTGGACCACATTGCCTGGTTCAGTTTAAAATGATGGTAAATGTAAATTTTTTTACAGTGTAGTATAGAGTCACTGGAATCCATTTTTCTTTTAACGCTAGGCATCAGTTTCACGTTGGCATAACATGACGGATTCCACTGCTGCCTCCGTACTAAGAAAAAAAAAACACAGATAAGACATCAGCCAATCAGAAAACACCACCTGGTAGGTCATCTCCAGGTTGATCTCAAGGTGCCACGTGACTTGGTAGCGTCACTCCTCTCCTCTTCTTGTCTTAAAGCTGTACACAGTAGAATTGTGTTTATTTATAGTGATACATCAGTCAGCCCAAACACAACTCATGGCTTCGGTATGTGGCTCCTTTATCTCAGGGTGATAATACTGACAGTTAATGTCTGGGACTGTTTGAGCTGAGGATCGTGCTACAAAATCACAGCATGAGCTCAAGTCTTGGTAAAAATGCAAGCCTTCATTTCACCTTGTACACAAAGCCTCAGAGCTCCTCCTACTTATCTTATCATGTTTGCTTCTAAATACCTCAGTCAGATGTGCTTCTGTGTTTAGATACTTGCTTAACCTTCCTTAACTGCTAGCTTAATAGTAATTTCTGAGGGAACTGACTATCTTTAAAAACAAAGAGATTAGCTTAGTATGTGAATGACTGTCTAGTGGCCAATGATGCTAATTACTAATCAGCTCCTTCCTTTTTTTAAATATCTTTGGTAGAAGACTTTTTTGGTTTGTGTTAAATTTTATAAGAAAAGATAATCCTTTAAAAATCCTGTCAGAAACTTCCTTCTTTTAGAGTCTACCATGTACCATGACAGGTACGGACGAAAAGATAATTTATAGTAATTTGGATTTGGCAAACAAACCTACTGAGACTCTTCCGGACAGGAAATTACTTTATTACATTCTACAAAAGATACAAGGGATTTATCCTGGAGGCACAATCAAAGAACCACTAATGGTTTAAAAAGACTAAACAGTAAAAAAGGATATTATTAGCAAGTAAAAGCTATACAAGTTACTGAAAAAAGGTTATTTGTTTGCTTGATGACCTACCGAGAGTGCAATATAAAGAATACAGAATATGCATATTAGTTCTCTAGAATCTTCTATCAGATTCTTCTGCGGAACCTTTTTTTAACGTGTACAGATGAGGAAATCCTTCTGAATCACTCATTGAACTCATTGAGTCTCACAAGTCCTTTAAGTCACTTTAGTCCAATCTCAGCCTCAGAGGTCACGTCCATGGACTGCTGGCTGAACATCTGATGCGTTCGGCACACTTAGCTGTAACGCTTCAGGCGTTTCGAGGTCGTCCTCTGATTGGTTGAAGTGTACAGGATATCCTGGAGACTTATGTGTATTGTTTAACGGACACAACCCATGCTGTCTGATCGAAGAGGTAACTGGTTGCTTTACTGTCAGTCATACGACTGAAAGTGGCTAAAGTTCCCAGACATTCTATCGTCGGTCTGAAGGTCCGGCTACACAAGACTACTTAAGTCAGTAGGAATTCTGGCTGCTTTTGCCATGATCCATCCAATAGAGGGCACTTAACGAATCCCTAGTATTCACAAATCTCACACACACACACACTCAGACTTTGCACAACAACTGAGTCAGTTACTCGTTAACTACTTAGAACAAATGAATGGTGTAATTGTCTGTTTTTCAGTAATATTTAGTTCATGTCCACATCCAGAGAACCTATAAAAAATCTTCTTTTCTTCTTTTGGTACATGTGTCTCAAAGCAAACTGAAACTCCAATACAAAGTTACAATCATGATGAATATCAGCTTAACAATTGGACCAATGAAACCTAAACCTCTTGAGATCTTCTATAAATGCCAGCTGCTTACGATTGTCACTTTTAAAGGGGTAATTGAGGGAGTGTGTGTTCTGCACTGGAAAAGTGCGTACGCTGGACTTAGGTAGTGAATTCTGGAATGAGGGAGTGTGTGTGTAAAGTGAAGAAGTGTGTGGGCTGGACTGAATCATTGCGGCTCTGATTGGCTCAGCTTTGTTACTGCTCAGCATTTCGGATCTGCTGCTGTGAAATACTAACCCTGTGAGTTACTCATAGGACAGCACCCTATATACCTTCTGGCTGCAGACCACCAGCGGTTGGACCACAGGGAAAAGTCTTAGAGCGCCAATCTGGCCTTATAAACGTAGCCACAGCTCGGCAGGGACGCAAGATAATTTCTGCTTACTGGAGCTCCAGCAGAGTAACAAGCACCTGTTTATTAAAAATATTATTTGTAAAGCTAAAAAAAAAAAAAAAAACACGTAGCCGACGGCTATCACACAAATCTATTTTTTCCTTGATTTGCCTCTTTTGTGTTTTCCATCTTACTCTGTAATCATCATATTCACTTGATACCTCCTTTCTTTTGTGTCTCTGCCGAATGCTTGTCCTGAACCCGTTTCTTGGCTATGTCTTAGCCTGTCAGAGCAAGACTGTGCAATCCAAAAAGACATGCTCTGCCTCAACCATCCTGCTTTTAAGCCGAAAACCTTGTTTTATTCAAGGCTTTTAAATTCCTCATTCTTCTCTTAGCCTGACCTTAAATGACAACCCAGAAGGTCACTGCCGGCAACCCGAGAAACGAAACAGACCAGAGCTGCACTTAGAGAAATCTGAAAACGAAAAAGTCTTGTTTTCCTACAGCTCTGCTATTCCAGGGCTTTGACAAAACATGTCAGTTGAACAAATACACACATTGGGGATGTTCAGAAGCATTGTGGTGGCAAAATCGTGTCTTTCAGAGCTGACGTTACAAGCAGCCGAGGCTGGTTAGCTTGGACAGCTGTAATCCTCCCTGTAAATTGCTAAGTAATCCCCCTGTAAAAGGGGAGACAAAAGAGAGCTGCAGGAGCAGCCCGAGAGCTTCCCACACCCAGAGACGTGATCCAGGGGATCGTCGTTCCGACAGGAATGGGCTGAAAAATGAAGGAATAGTGGCAACCTTTCTTTTTTTCACAACACATTGACCTGCTCCCACCTGTGCAAACACTCCACCCCACCACAAGCAACAAGCGCTCAAGTGACGAGATACCGCCGAACTCCCCGAGCTATTCATGCTCTCAAACATTAAACCGATAAAAAGGGAAGAGAAGAAAAAAAGGCGAAAGTTCAAAGGCTCACCGCTCTCCTTTATGTTTTAATGCCTCCTCCATAAATACCGCCGCCGATTTTCAAATAGTTGTGTCGGAGTGATGCCGAACGAGAGCAAGCGGAGCTCATTAAGCGCCTTGTTTACTTGAGATACTGCAGGCAGAAATACTACAGCTTGGTCTTTTGATAAAACATGCTGTTTCGGGCAGATGGGTACTAGAAAGGCGAGTCAGGGCCCATCGAAACATGACAAGTACTGCTTCTTATCAGCTTTTAAAAATATAAGAAGAAAAAATGTGTCAGGCTCGCCGGATTGATCAGGAAGCTCATTTTTAGTCTCCACACATACACTTGTCTTTCTATCTAAATCTCTCTTTCTCTTTTTCTCTTTCTGTGAGCGTGTGCAGTCCCACGAACATCATGTTCAAATTTAACAACTGCATTATCTCCCTTTTTAAAACTGTTGGTTAAATAGCTCAGCATTTACAATGCCAAAGAACACACACAATTCAAAAAAATCTGCCAAACAAACATTTTTCTTTTCTTTTCTTTTTTTTAAGGCTCTTTTCTAAGAATGCTAAAGGTAAATTATTATTTTTTCCAAAGCCCCTTTTTTAGAGACATGCCAACCCTTTATGAAAGGCTGTTAATAGTGATCTTGCCTTGAGCACCGTTTTAATTAGCTCGAGCGCAGAGCCAAAAAGCACGCACATGCACGCGCCGGCGCACACCGACACACATGAGAGGCTGACGCTTGACAAGTTTTACAAGCGTGAAATGATGTTCCTAATGAAACCCAAGCCTCACGTGGAACTTACAATACAGAAATATAAAAAGACTAGTATGAAACACCGGAGGGATTCTAGGGCTAAATAAACACCTTTTCACATCTACACATGCACTACAGACAGGAAAGCCTTCTGTTTTTTTGCCCTCAGGCTCTTCTTGATAAACTACAATAATTGACAACATTAAGACCAGTACAGTGTACATCAACATACAGAAAACCAATTAATAATAATAATAATAATAATAATATCAATCATTTTTATTTTTGGTTTTGCTTTATCCGAACAGTTTTTCCTGACTGCTCTAACCTTTCACTCATTCATTTGTATATTCATTTGTTTGTTTGTTTTTTTCGTTTATTCATTTCTTTTTTCTTTTTTTTTTGTTTTGCTCTATCCAATTAATAAGCAGGGCATTTTTTTCAACAGCTCTAACATTTTATTCATTTGTTCATTCTTCTATTTATCAATTCATTAGTCATTCGTTTATTTGTTCATTCATTAATTTCTTCATTCATTCGTTTGTTTATTCATTCATTCATTTTTGGTTCTGCTCTATCTGAACAATAAGCAGGGCATTTTTTCCCCTTAATGCTCACGCCATTTCTGTAACATTTCATTTGTTCATTCATTCATTTAATCAATAAATCAATCAACCAACAAATCAATCATGAGTTCATGTGTTTATTAATGCATTCATTTATTTATTTAGTTAATTAGTTTGTTATGGTTTTACTCTATCCACTCAATTAACAGGACACTTTGTTTTCCTAATGCTCATGTTATTTCAGCCACAGCCACAACCGCTTACCTATATGACCAAAAGTATGTGCACCCCGACTATCATTTTCCTCAAACTCTTGCGAAAACGTTTGATGTCCACAAATGTTAACAACATATTTGCATGTCATTGCATTTCATTTCGTATCTTCTTTGGGAACAAGTGGCTGCTGGGTAAACAATTGCTTTTAGTATAAGACAATAAGGATAACTTATTCTGTGGATGTTTCACAATATTGTATGGCTTTATAAACATAAAAAGTATAAAATGGCAGACAAAAGGGGAAAATGCCATTTTATACAATGAATAAAACTTTTGCTGCTTTCTGTGAAAACTAATAACACTTCACCTACTAACACTTTCTAATACACAGATAGACACACATTAATACAGTATGACAGTGGTGTGCGGTCTGGGCCAGCAAGGCCTTCTCTGCTGCCTAAACACTATCAGAAGCTCGCCTACATTTACATCATACATATTTGTTCCATTAAATTGTATTAATTTATTCCAACAGTTTATTTTTATTTTTTGTAGTGTTTCTCTTGCTGCCCTGCTTCCAGTATGTGCGTGTGAATGTTACATTTTTTGTCCAATCACATTTAAGTTTCTATGTGCCATGTTAATCTAATCTGCTGAGGCCTTTAGAATCAGTAGTGCTGCCCATGTAACTAAAACTATATTAGAAGCGGTAGATTGCTAATTGATTAATATTATTAAGGACTGTTCCTTTAACCAATCGTTTTTTTTTAATCTACCGGTGCCCGCTAGCTGGCGCACAATGTCATCAGCATTTATCTGTCCTCTGATTAATTGATTAAAGTAAATTCTTAAAGCCCAGCACAGACTAGCGATCTATACAGTTGAATTAGAATTTTTATGCCCACAATTACTGGTGGAGGATAAAAAATAAAATGTTATTTTATTAGTAAGATTAAGATGAGATTCCAGACTGCTCCACTTGATGTTTGTGGTACAGTTGTGGTTGTATTGTAGAGGTTTGGAGTCTTAATGGAGTTTCTTACTTTAATAAAAATAATTTTCATCCTCAATGCGCAAAATGTGTCTCTCTCTGTACACGCCCTGTTATATGGCATTTTTGTATAGTATGTTTTTGTTATATGTTTTCTGTAATTGCGGCGTGATAGTGGTGGTATTAAGATGTGTATCAGTCGGGTGAATCCCCACTGAAGGCCCAGGTACCAAGGGCGCTGTCCGCCACTGCAGTGTGAAGGGCCATTAGGGAAAACAGTTATCACACTACAGTAATTACTTTAACTCGGGCAAACACGTATAATTAAATTTTCTAAAAGCTGGACTGTTATTCCTTTGGATCAGAGCGGCTGCCTGGCTCCAGCCGAGCCGCTCCATTATTGCTTGCCTGATAAGCGACAGCGCCTGCGGAGAGCCCTTATCTGCCTGATGAAGCGAAGGAAGCGGACACCTGCAGAGGAGGCCAAGAGAGGACAGCACGTCCTGCCGAGTCCTCCTTTTAAACACATACGTTTGTTAATCAAAAGTCAAATTTGTTGACTCTCATTACTCATACACAAAAATCTTTATTTTATCATCCAGAAATAAACAAAAAACCACTGCAGGCCTTGTTTACAAAGCGTCGGGGTCTGGATCTGATTTGGAGACGTGAAATTCTGACCTGCTGTCGCTCTTGTCTTCCCTGGTAAATCTGTCACTAATATTTTGTCATGTCTGCTTTTTACCGGCGAATCTTTTAAAGAGCGTGACGTGCGTCTTTGATGCCTGCGCCCCTCTAACCATATGGAAACGAGCGTGACCGTGTTAAAAACACACTGTTTTTGTTAGAACTCCACATCAAGCCCTGTGCATGATGGAGTATGTAAAGCTACACTCTGCACTCTGCGCCAAACTAGCATTTGAACGCGCGGATGCCGAAGTTCCCGGAGGCCGAGCTCGGGGCTGTGAGGAGCTTCATGCTTTCCAGACCAAAAAAGACTCAAAGGAAAAAGCAAGAACGGGGAAGGAACAGGAAATAGCAAGGTTAGTAAGAAGTGAAAACATTCCCCAGGACTGTACAGGGACTTTCTTTAGTGTTGGCTGGCATGTGCGAGCATGTGTGTGTGTGTGTGTGTGTTTGAAAGAGAGACAGGGAGAAAGAGAAAAGAGAGAGAGAGAGAGTCTTAGACAACTTCATTTATAAAAGTGTGGATGTAGATCTCTCCCAAACATAGTTTTAGACTTCAAATATGAGCGTTATGTCACGCTAATTTACCCATAACTTCTCAAATTATTACTGCGAGCACTTGAAGCTCCTGAAGCTCTTTCCTCGAGGTGTGCTATACATCTCCAGAAACAAATGAACCTGTCTATAATCACCTGAAAACTTAAACCACCATCAGTTTCTGTCGTTATTAGACTCAAACAAACCCACCCCAAGAAAACATACAAGACGGCGTTATTATCATTGTTATTAGTTTCGGCGTAATTGCCCAGAATTCCCTTCCTAAATGTTCAATAAATTAGAATGTCAAGCTCTTTATCCGTTTATAGTTCAATTTAACTTTCGTGAAAACAACCACAGCCACAATCATCAGTTCCTTTTTATAACTGATCAAAAAACAGCTATTAAGAACCTTTTTCTCATCTGCTATTCTAGATATTTCCTGCCGTTGTGTTTTTTGAGCGGACTTTGATTTTCCTCTGAACAGGAACGAAACAAGAGTTAAGCTTTCGTATGAGTCATAAGCATCTCCATGCAACGTACATCGATAGAGCGGAATACTAATGTTAGCGTCACACTGCACGTTGAAGACAGTAAGAATGAGAGCCAAACCTGCACGCGGATCACTGATATATTTTCCACTCATATTTTGGAAATTTTGATGCATCCCTATAACAATCAGCTGACGTTACATCCCCCTTATAAACATTATAAACCCCGACCACCACCACCACCACCAAGCTTGTTCACCCAATAAACCTGTTTTAGCTGCATCAGAAATAAGAATTTAACCACTTTATGACTAAATCTGAATCGACTTGTCGGTTTGTTGACCAAACAGGTTTAAACCTATTAGGAATAGACAAACTCTTTTATAGTCCGGTGGTCACTTTGTGATATTTTAACCCACAGTTTCACCTCTCTGACCTTTTTACCCCCTCATTTAACCCTCCCCAGACACCCTCCTCTCTTCAAACAGCCCCTGATTTACTCGTCACGCGAACAGCGTTAAAGTGCTCGATTCTGCAGCGCTCCCATCAAGACTGCGCCAATCCAAGCGCAACAAAGTCACACACTGACGGACAAGTAAACACAGAGGACAATACAGCGTTTACCACATTCTTACTAGCTCAATAGCTGGAGTACAAATACACTTTAAGTATTAACTATTTCAGGCCGGGTGCAAGATCAGCAGGTAGTCTGCAAGCCCAAGACCTCTGCAAGACTATTGTACATATGAGTACCCTGGAGTTAATAAAGTCTGTTCTATATAGTATGATTAAAGTTAGTATAAATAAATTCGGATGTACTATATCCGCCATTTTAATATTGTCACCTGACATACCATGGATGATGGTGATAAACATGTCTAATTTCACCATAATTAACAACTTTTTTTTCTACTGCGTTAAATATAGCCATCTTACTTCGGATCTAAATCTTACTTCATTATTTTGAGCAGAAGGACATTTTCCATAAAAGCAAGGGTCATGTTGTTAAAATATTTAGAACAATGACAGAAAAAAATGTTGTTTTTTGGGTTACATTATAAAATGTAGATTTCTGTTTTTTCTTTTTCACACTACTCCATGAATAGATTTTTGTCTGTTTTTTGTCCTTTAATGTAACTATTATTAGATAAAAGTGATTTTTCCTCCCTTCACAATGCTCCAACAATGTTTGTTACATTCCTGTTGAGACTCCTCGTCTTGATTTTATTCCTTACACTCTGTCAAACGAAGATATATTTAAATCTCTGGCGAGGGTGTATAAACTTTCGCATTTTACGTAAACACTGTAAATCATGCCCCATCTGTGGATTCAATCTGTCCATTCCCTGACCCACAGACTGACCCTTTTTACTGAAAATCTTTAAATCAGAGCGATACCCAGGCTGATAGCGTATCTGAGCAGCTTTAATGTTATGAGAATGTTTGAAAGGGTGAATTTACACACCGCCTTGTCTTTTATCTGTAAAAGTCATTGTTTTATTTTCTGAAAAAGGCCATAAAACTGCCCTTAGGGTCTCAGCAGGGCGGACAGAGCGCCGCGTGAAAGTTAGACGTTCCCATCCATGCTGTCCGTATACTATAACGGCCCAAGTCTGTCCCCATCAGCGGAGGCTCCCTGCCAGCAGGTGTCATCGTCCCTAAACTCTGATTTATCTCAACTGCTTTTTTAACTTGGCAGGAGCCACAATGCAGCGCACAACCAAACATCCAGCTGCAGGAGCAGGGGCCAGGAGTGGGAAGTCTACAAAAGGCCTGTGTGTGTGTGTGTGTGTGTGTGTGTGTGATTCGTATAAGCCAACTCCCTGACTCACTTGCGCTCTTGAGTAAAGACTTAAAGGCATTTTTTCCTCTATTTTTATACCCGCAGCTAAGTGCAAAAGTTTGCACCCACTTTTTGGGCTCAGAGTCAAGATAAATTGATTTTATCCAATAAAAAGATTCATTGTATTCGTACGTGTTGTACAAACGTTCCCTTTATTATAGCATTTGGCCAAATAATTAAAAAGTGACTGCTAGGATAAAAATCGAGAAAACCGATCTGACATCATATCAGTTACCAATTTTGAAAAACACTCAGGTTTTGTGTTATTTCTTTGAAGATTATGTGTAACCTAAACACATAATGACTTCTTTAGAATAAAAGTAAAATTAAATTCTTAAACTTCCTTTGCTGCTTTTTTCAAAAACACTGACTCATCAAGAAAAACAGCTGAAATATTTTCTGAATATGGATTTAATCACATAACAAATAGTAATAATAATCTAGGGCTTGAAGTGACAGAGAATTCTGAGAACATTGTCCCTTTTCAGTATTAGCAGAAATATTTGTAAAACCTTGTGTGTTCTGCTGCTTTCACTTACATAGAGATAAAGCAACTAAAGACTTTCAGCTTTCAATAACAGCTTCCGGAGACATGACCTTAGCCACTAAATAGGGGCGTGTCCACATCCACATAGGTGAGTGTTAAAAAAAAGCTGGAAATATAAAGCTGCTGCTCTGCTTCTTATTCATCTGGTATGAATTGTATACACCAGCATCAAACCTCCTGGACAACATTTCATGCGAAAGAACTGATTTGTTTGCAAAGGCAGATTGCTAGTCTTGCCTTTTTTTGTTAATAAACATTGTTACTATGGCAACCAGTAGAAGTAACACCTGGATCGTCATTCGTATTTAGAGCTACCTCTAGCTTCTTTTAGATTCCTTCAGGCTTGTTTGAGATGAATTCTTATCACTCATTTCTTCAGAAACCTTAAATAATCCTTCCTTAGATCAGGTTAAAACTTTCCTTTACTTTAAATATTTTCAAATTGGTATTGTTGATTTTATGTAAGTAACGTATTTTACGTACCAAACGTTTCCTTTGGTAATATAGCTACACAGACACATGTATAGATCAATGATAATGTTTTTTTCACTATAAATCCATGTGTGTATTACAATATTAGATAGAAATTTAGCAAGAAAAAGAAGTACAACAAATTTTAGGGATGAGCAGTACAAAAAGACTTCTAAACGTCAAGCTACAGAATTCTCAGTGTTTAAAGGACGCACATGGTGTCAGATTAATCTCTGTAACCGAGTCTAGCTAAGCGCTTATGAACAGTCGAGGTGCTAATTTGACCAAGCGGGAGTTTGTTGAACTCAGCAGGTGACGATTTTGAACCGAGATTTGTTCGTGTTTTCCTTGTGCTGAGAGTCGACTGTTCTGCAACAATCCAGACGTCACAGAGGAACGAGGCTGTGAGCTGTTTCACTCGTTTTCACATTTGATGATTGTAAATTATATAATCTTAAATAGAAACTTGCAAAAGGAAGAAAAGAAAAGCAAGATAACAAAACAGTCAGGGAAATAGAATAAATACAAACCGGATTCATTGCCATTTCTATTAGGCAGTCAAAATTTCATGATATTGATCAAGACACAAGACAATTCTAATTGATGTGAGACTGAATCTAACGATAACAGTAGCTGTGTTTATATGGACCCTAATGATCTGATTGTAATAGGACTATATGCAAAATCAGATTAAATAAGTGACATGTAAACACATCAATCAGAATGAATTAGCCCGATCTAATTAAGAAGTATAAGAAGTGGTTTAGACCTATATATATATTTATAGATTCTACCAGGTTCTACCAGATTCTAACTCACCAACGGCTTCACATGACATCACAACGATCAAGATCCCAGCAAGTGTCAGGAGGATTTTTCCAGCTTTACAAATCATTTTAATTCTGTCAGAAAGAAGAGAGTGGAAGCCACAGTGTAAGACATGCGCACAAACCCAAAGCAAATCCTCTATAAAGCTTCCTGTAGAAGTGAAAAACCCACCGAGCGGCTGATTCCTCTCCGGATACGGGAGAAAGCGGGATATGAAGCGGAAACCGGCAGCGGGACACAGTAACTGCAGAAGCCGCGTCTCCTCTCGGCATGTCCCGCTTCCCTGCGCGCTCAACTTCCACCGCCGACTGAAGTTCAGCAGCGAAACTCCTGCAGCCAATGAGAAGGCGGCGGAACTTTGACAGCCAATCGGAAAACGGTCCGCATCTCGCGTACAACTAAGCGCGCATGTGGAGCTGAGAGCGCCATCTGTCTGCAGTGCACGAGCTTACAACTTCAACCTCAGTGGGGAATTAAAGTTTACATGACAAAGGAAATAATTTAAGAAATATATATATTTTAAAATAATGAATTATGGCTTAAGTGTCAGGAAGCAACAATAAACAATAATAACAATAATAATAATAATAATAATAATAATTATTATTATTATTATTATTATTATTATTATTATTAATACAGATGCAAGCAGCGGTTCAGCTGGACAGGAAATGATGTCATATGTCATAGTGCACTCACATCTAGTAGTTATATTTGTCCTTAAGGTACTGTAGGAAACGTAGCATACACATATAGTGTGTTTTAACCTTTAACTACTACAGTTTCATTTACTGTCCAACCCTGAAAACATTTTGCGTTCCTCTTTAGAATCATGTAATGCATAATAATGTAAAGTGACTGAAGGGGCAAAAGTCAGACCTCAATCCTACCGACGTTGTTGATCTAAAGACCAGGAAGACCTGGGTTCAAGCCCCACATCGACAGCCTGAGTTGCGGATCTAAAGACCTAGGTTCGAGGACCTGGGTCCTTGAACAAGACCCTTAACCCTGCTTCCTGCATCATAGCTGACCCTGCGCTCTGACCCCAACTTACTAAGATGGGATATGCGAAGATAGAATTTAACTGTTCTGTTAAAATAGTATATGTGACAAATAAAGGCATTTACATTACATTTACAGAAAGTCGGTCGGACCAACGGTTGCGTAGTTATAGCCTTTTATTTTTGTCCATCCTATAGCACTACCAAGTGGCAAAGCTGGGCTTTTTTTAAGAAAAGAAATTGAGCAAATATTTAGCTCTTTGGTGCAGATATCCCATTTCGTTAAAGAGTTATACACATTTTAAACCCAACTTTTCTGAACGTTTGGCGTTTCTAAGCGATGGGGAGTTAAGTTAATTCTACAACAAATCTGTATACGACCCAGAACCAAAAACGTCTGTAGCGCCCCCTTTGACCGATTGGGCTTTATTAGGTATCTAAGTAACTGGCAACATACCTTACAGCTTAAGCTGCTCAATCAGTTTTAAAAAAAAATATTATTATTATAATTAATAATAAGTAAATAAATAAATGAATAGTATTAGAGCATTTTATACGCAGCGGTGTTTTTTTTAACCAAATGATTAGACACTTTAAAAATCTATTTTATTTTATTTTTGGTGAATTAATGAATTACACCCGAACCATGTACCATTAAAAAACAATTTATAGACAGATTAGTTAAGCATTAGTACCAATTTACATTATTTCTTAATTGTATGTAAATTTAACAATAAGAGAGTTCTTTAACTTTTTACAAAACCTAAAAATAACACAAATAAACAAATATAAAAGCGTACTGCTTCTTTATTATATCTTAACGAGGCGCAAAACCATGTATGCAGGGACGTGTACACGGCAAATTTTAAAAAGTTAAATTCACTTTCCAAGTGTAAAAAAACAACACTTAGTCAGAGTTTATATATGTCCACGCTAAACACAGTGAAATTTACACTTAGACAATAAAGTTAATACTTGCATAGTGTTGAAAATACACTGTTAGTGTTAACAGTTAGCACCATTAGTGTCCAGTCAAAGTATGTGTTAAAAACAACATTGGGTGTGTCAATAACTTTACAATAAATTAAAGAGAGTTATTTTCAACATTCACAGTGTCCAGACAGATCCAGATTCAGGTCCTTAAATCCTTTTCACCACCACATCTTAACAGTTAAACCAGAAACAAAAAGATGTTGATGAGGGCTTTCTCGTATTCCAAGCTAAACACATGTTGGACTATAAAGAATTTGTCAATAGCACTTAAGGAGCTGGTGACTGTACAAAGGTCACGACTACATAAAATTTGTCAATCCTGCCCTTGATCCTTTAAATTCCAGAAGGTACGGCTGGTGGCTCTCCTTCCAGCTGAGATGGCCTTCAATACTGGTGCAGGACTGAGGAAGGGGGGTGGGACTTCAGATCAAGAACCATGAAAATGAACTTATTCAGACATTGATAAAAACAAAAATGTACCCATAGAATACAAACACACATGGTATCCTTAAAAAAACAATACAAGTGTAAAATCTCTAGTTATAGGGTAGCATATTAAAGGGGAAATGCATTCTAATAGGCTTCATCACAAATTAAAGGTATGTAGATTCTCAGGACGTTCTTTTGCCCACAAAATGCGTTTATACATTGTAAAACAAAAAATACAATGTCATAGCAGTAAATATCACAACAGTTGGACTTAGCTTGGTCTTTAGACTTTACAAAATGTACCTATGCCTTTGAACGCTTCCCGGTTTACATAAACTAATTACCTAGATTAGCGTGCAGGGTCCTGACAAATCGCTAACCTAGGTTCTCACAGACGCTTGTAAATAACATATAATTTCAGTATTAAGTTTCGATACTCAGCCCTAGATAAATTCTGTTCACCTAACGTTAAACGGCTTGAAATTATTTGTGAGAATATACTGCAGGGCTTCTAAATTAAGATACATAAAAATGCCTTTCGTTGCCATCATTTCAAGTGCAAACATAGCAAACTCCTCACATAGCACCACACCACGATCTCTCAGATCCACAAGTACTGCTCGACTTGTTCCACCATCCCCTAAGACACAAGGTAGAACTGCCTCAAGACTTTTTTCTGTACTGGCACCAAGATGGTGGAATGAACTTTCCATTAATGTCAGAACAGCAGAGTCACTAAACCGTTTTCAAGAGACGTTTGAAAAACCCACCTCTTTCTTAAATATTTTCTTAAATAATACTCCTGACATTAAAAAAAAAAATAATCTAAATCTATGCTACTCTTTTAAACAGTTTTTTTGTTGTTGCTACACTGATTTGTGAACTATTGTACTAGCATTGAGCTGTTCAGTGGTGTGACTTAAAGCAATTTTGTACGTCGCTCTGGACAAGAGCGTCCGCTAAATGCTGTAAATGTAAATGTACTCTGGTTTTCTCCCACAGTCCAAAAACATGTATGTTAGGTTAATTGGTGATTCTAAATTTCCCATAGAATTGAGTGTGTGTGTGGCCCTGTGATAGACTGGCGAGCTGTCCAGGGTGTACCTCCTGCTTTTCGCCCCTTTCAGAGACGGATGGATAGGCTCCAGCAGTGGGTATAGAAGATGAATAAATGATGAATTTAACACTATAAAAACAATTCTAGACAACACTGGAAATTTTGCTGTGTAGTTCAGCTTTACTTCTACCTCCGGTATCTATTGAATAACCACAACAAACTTCTCAAAACCTGACCGACCTGACTTCCTGTCAGAAAGGAAAGTGTGTCTATATCTAGGTCAGCATCTATCACATTGTCCAAACAGCAGCACTGGTGTGTACTCATCTCAAAGTTGTGTTCTCACAACATAATTGCTTTTCTCTTTACCGATTATTCACTGACCCATCTCTCAAACTTTTAAAGTACTCACACCACACAGCAGTGCTGAGCCTCGTCTCCAACAACCATTAGGTGACATAAAGGAGACCTGAGAGCAGGAGACCTTTAGATACATCAGTGAACATGACTGGATTTCTGAAAGCATTCATCAACCTGCTGGAGTTAAAAGGACTCTTCTCTCCCTCTCTCTCTCTCTATCTCTCTCTCATATATAAACATATTTAACCCTTACATACTGCTCATATACAATGAATTCACAGTATGGTGTGGAGCAACTTTGTCCCAAAAATACCATCATAATTAGTGTCTATCGAAATGATTAACTACAGATTATCTTTTTAAAATGTATAAATATCTTATCTGATGTTAATAAATGGATAATCAATCCTTAATAATGTTGCAGGGACTGTATTTTCCACTCTTTGCTTGGTAAAAACAATCTACACATTTTTAAAACATAAAAAATTACAGCCATAATAGTTTAAATATAATTTATAAAACATAATATTTATATATATTTACCATATATTTGAAATCAATTTTGGTGAGAAAATATATTTTTTTGCGTACTTTCATCATTGCTATAACATAAAAGTCTCCTTAGACTTTCAGAATTCTTTTTTTTTTCTTTCTCTCTTTCTTTGTATTATTTTTTTGTTTTCTCTTTTTTCTTTCTTTCTTTCTTTCTTTCTTTCTTTTTTTCTTTCTTTCTCTATTTTTCCCTTTTAACTCTCTCTTGTTTTTTTCTCTCCTTCGTTTCCTCCCTCTCCTCTTTATGCACTCGTTCTCACAGTCAACATTATAACCCTCATTTTTCCTCCTAATATTTACTTGTGTGTGTTTGTGTCCCCTGAGAAATCACAGTACTGCAGTAGGGGGAAAAGGGAGTCGTTCCTTCATTCTTTACGCATTACAGTGAAAAATAATATCGATCAGAACCTTCATGAAAATAACTTTCGGGATGAATAAATCACTTAAATCATTTTTATTTCCTTTTTTATGCTGAAATGTTTTCACCTGGAACTGACCATAACATTCAATTTATGGCTGAATCACAGATTCGTGTATTTGTGATGAAATTCCATTTGCCATCTCAGCCGAAAGTTCAGTTAAATATTCTGATCTCTGCCTCTCCTTTTTCATATAAAATGATTGATTTGTTTTGTCTGCGAGCGCGCACTCCTTATGAAGGAATCGTTTATAATATCCACTGATATTAAGCCTCGTTTGTACTGGCCTGCAGGGGGTGCTGCTGGTCCACGTATCATCAGTTAGGGTTGCTTGTCATGTTGTAGATCTGAATCTGAATCTTAACTTTAGAAGTTTTACACCAACATTCAGTATGTTTCAATATTTTAGTTATTTTACTTTTATTTGTGAAAAAAGTGAATTCCCCCAATTTAGCTTTTGTGCATTAAAAATCCCTTTGTTCTTAACCGATAATGAGAATTTATTCCAGGTGCAATGGACATGTGGTCCTGTGTGGGATGGCAGTCTATCACAGGGCATCTATACTAAAGCTGGCTGAAAACTGACAGGCACACAAGCCACGCCTCCTTTCCTGAAACTAACAATCACACAAGCCACACTTTCTTTCCTGAAACTAACAGGCACACAAGCCACACCTTCTTTCCTGAAACTAGCAGGCACACAAGCCACACCTTCTTTCCTGAAACTAACAGGCACACAAGCCACACCTTCTTTCCTGAAACTAACAGGCACACAAGCCACACCTTCCCTGAAATTGACAGGCACACAAGCCATGCCTTCTTCTCCTTAAATTGACAGGCACACAAGCCACACCTCCTTTCCTGTAACTGACAGGCACACAAGCCAAGTGTCCTTGTCTGTAACTGACAGAAACATAAGCCACACCTCTTTTCCTGTAACTAGCAGGCACAAAAGCCACGCCTACTTACCTGAAACTAGCGGGCACACAAGCCACGCCTCCTTTCCTGTAACTGACAGACACGCAAGTTACGCCTACTTTCCTGTAATTGACAGACACGCAAGCTACGCCTCCTTTTCTGTAACTGACAGACACACAAGCCACACCTGCATTTTTGAAACTGACAGGCACAAGCCACGCCTTCTTTTCTGAACTTGACAAGTGCAAAAGCCATGCCTCCTTTACGTTTACTTACTTCTGTCTGACTGTCATTGGTTGAAGCTCATGGCACTAAAGTAATGTTGACTGCAACAGGATCACAAGATGAAATGTCTCTTTATCCCAATGCTCCCGGGTCTCTCAGGGTCTCATTTCCTCCTCCCACTCTGTCGCCCCCTACGGGGATAAAAGCCAATTTGTCGAAAACTCTCCCCCCACTTACACGGCTCCTCCAGGCCCTTCACCTCAGAAGAAAGAAGGCATGTGTATGGGAAGGCTTCACTGCCATGTGAGCAGCTTCCTCCACATCTCCCATCAATTCTTCAGGCTCTTGTCTCTCTTGTCATCATCAGTCAGATTGATGAGGTGAATGTGGGACACATTGTTTGCTTACACACACACACTCAGGCTGTCAGAATGAATTTTATGGAACAGAAAGTGATCTAATGTTCAGCATCCAGTTAAATATTTAATATGTATGAACCAGATTTTGCCTGTTTGCCTGCACTCGCCTTTGATACAGGAAGTGCTCTTACATCAATGTCCTGAATAGTGATTATGTACTAAGTAGCGGTAGAGCTCATGCAGTGACCAAATTAATTAAATACAAAATGTGTGTAAAAAATACAAAATGTGTGTAAAAATTAATCAAATAAATTTTTTTTTTTTTTATTACATAGTTTGTGGTTAGCTAAAATATACCTGATTTGTGGCTAAGAAAAATACATAAATTGCTAAAAAGATAACATTTTGAGTGATTTATGGCTACCAAAAACTAACAAAATTATGAACAGCTAAAAATAAAATAAAATTATAAAAAAACTGTAGTGGTAAAAACCTGAAGTTCCTTCATTCTTTATGCATTAGCGTGAAAAATAATATCGCTCAGATCTGTAATGAAAACAACATTCAGGATGATAAATTACTTAAATCATTTTATTTCCTTTTTGATGCTGAATTGATGGATTTCCATTTGCCATCTCAGCCGAAATTTTAGTCAAAGTCATTCTGATTTCTGACTCTTCTTTCTCATATCAAATGATTGATTTATAGACCAAACTAAACTAAACTAAACTAAACTAAACTAAACTAAACTAAACTAAACTAAAAGTTTGAAAAATTTCCATCTAAGGTGGATGATTGATCAAGATCCTGAAAAATAAACAAAAAATACATTGAAATGATCGTCTTTTTATTTTCTGTATGTAATTATTACACAATACAAACTGACATTTTAACAGAATGAATACATTTTAAATAACATTTTAAACACCTCAGCACCCCCCCCCCCCACACACACTAGAAAGCCTGATAGAAATGCTCTACAGCTTTAGCAAAATAAGCAAATCTTTGCCTCTAAAATTGCAAAAAGGCAACGGAAAAAAAATGCTGACGTCTCCGACTGACACACTGTTGAGTTCCATCCTCCAGCAACGAGCTGGAAAAAATCCTCCATGTGTCAGAATAATCTTTCTGGCTGTAACAGCATCACCTCGGCTGGTCAGGCGGAATTTAAAAGCCTTGGTGTGGAATTGTGGACTTTCACAGTGGAACTGTCACAGTGGCGGCAAATTGACGGCGGGATCAATGTAAGAGCAGCTCGTTGTCTGTTTCACGAAACAGCACAGACCTCCGACGAGATAAATACAGAAAGCCGTCTGACGCAGACACTACAGTGGAGGACAAAAAGGAGGTAAAGTGCAAGAGAAAGAAGAGATGTAAGTGAGAGAAAGGGAGAGAAAGAGAAAAGCGGAGACGGGAAATGATGTGATAGAGTGATAGAGGAAAAGAGTGGCAGAGAGACAAATAGAAAGAGTAAAAAAAAAGAGGGACATACAAAAGAGATAGAGAGAAATGATGAGTGTTAGAAAAAAAAGTTCTAGAGACAGAGAGAGAGAGAGACAGAAAGAGAGAGAGAGAAGACTGAGTAACAAAGATAAAAAGTAGTAAAGAGGCAGATAGGCAGACAGGCAGAGAGAAAGAGTAGAGAGATAGAGCGAGAGAAAGAGAGAGAGAGAGACAAACAGACAAAGAATGAAAAAAGAGATAGAGAGAGTAATTGAGGGGGTTGGATTTACTGAGAGACAGAGAGAGAAAATGATAAGATAAAGAAAAAAAAGATAAAATAAAGGGAAAGCAAAAGAGAGAAAATAACAGAAAGACAGACAACGAGAAAAAAAAGAGAGAGACAAAAATTTTCCTAGCCTTTACTGGCCTAGAAAGGTTTAATTGAAAGAAGGCGCTAAATCGCTCAGATCGTTAGCCTGTGTCAGGCGCTAATGAACAGATCATCCTGCTAATCAAAGAAACATACGGATAGGTTTAACACTCGCGTGGAGTGTTAATGCACATGCCAGCATGACCAGTCCTCTGTTCGCACTGCTGTAGAGACACAAATTAGCGAGACAGCCTGAAGACAGGGACATCATCTGCACTCATGGGGCCTTTCATTTCTTAAAAGGTCACAGATTGTGACAGTGCGACATTTTGAGATTAACTCTGTGCTGAAGTCAATTTTCTACTCGTTCAGTTAAAGGAAAAACCACCACATTTTCAGCAATTAGCTAAAATCTACTGATTGGGGACAAGCGAACAACGTCTGATCATCGAATAACTTGAGGAATATTTATTTGTTTAGAACTATGAATAATCTGGGTCTAGATAAAATATTATTGTTCTGTAGCTAGCTAAAATTTGTGGCTAGGAAAAATTTCTAGCCAGATCAAGTCCTGACTGATTTGTGTTCTTAGCGTTAAGAACGACGCTGCTTTATGCTTTGGCTCTAAACAAAAAATATTAATATTTAGCTAGCTAAAATCCAACAGATTTGGGGGTTAGCAAAAAATATTAAAATATATTTTTATATATAAAATACTGTATGTATAGCTTGCTTAAATGTGACTGGTTTGAAGCTATCTTAAAAATGTGAAATATTAATTTGCAGCTAGCTAATATATAACTGATTTGTGGCTATCTTAAATATTAATTTAAAGCTATCTAGAATAGGACTTATTTATAGCTAGCTAAAAATTATTGATTTGTAGCTAGACAAAACATAGCTGATTTGTGGCTAAAAAATAAAAACGTCTAGTCAGCTAAAAATGGGGAAAAATGCTTAATTGTGACTAGCTCATAAATGACTACATTTTGGCTAGCTTAAAATGACAAAAAAATATTTTTTGCTAATTAAAATTACAGATTTGTTGACTACAATTTTTTGCTAGCTGGAAAAATTACAAATTTGTGACTAGCTAAAAATATTAAAATATTTATGTTTAGCTCTATAATATGTTACTGATTTGTGGCTAACTTAAAATGTAAATTTTTTACATACAGTAGCTTAAAATAATTGCTAATTTGTGTCTAGCCAAATTTGAGGCTAGCTAAAAAACTTACTGAAGCTTGTTTATTGACTGCTTTAATTTAAATTTACTTTAATTCCAGAGAAAGATCTTTTTTTTTCCAGACAAACCTCGTCTCTTTCTTTTGCCGGTGTTTAATTCGGCATTCAGCAGTAGATCATGTCGACTGTCTTGTGAGTTTGCTTTTCATCGAATCCATGCTGATGGCGTTGGGGCTGCTTTTCCCGCGCCGAGCGGCTGCTGTTGACATTTTTTGCAGACATCAAAAAACTGTGGGACAGAAAGGAGAAGAAAAGGAATTCCATCCTTATAATCTACCCCTATTCACAGAGAACAAAAGCGAGAGGACGGTGGCGGTCTGGCGGTGTTTGTGTGCTGCTATAATGACTTCAGTCGTTCTATGAGTTTAGATGTTTTGAGCTCCGCGGGTGATGAGCTTCTGTCTTTCTCTCAAAAGGAAAAGGTTGGTACAAAATATTGCGATAGCAAACATTTAGCAACTCCTGCTGCGTCCCTCTCTGTGTCTCCCAGTGCGGGGAGTGCGTCGATCGCTCTATGATCGAATCCCTCGGCTTCTTTCTTTTACCTGCTTTAAAGTTTGGTTTCATTAAAACCTCTATCAAATTTAGATCATTGAAAATGTCACGATCATGTAGTGTTAGCAAAACTGGGTTCAAAAAACTTGTGCAGTATTAGCCTTCATATGGCACCCCTGTGGCAGCAGGCGTGGGGATTAAGGGTCTAATTAGGAGCCCAACAGTGGCAGATTGGCAATGCTAAGGCTTAAACTTTGATCTTGCAATCGACAATTTAAATTGTTAACTGTTTGAGCTACTGTAGCCCCCCACAGGAAGAAAAATATTTTTTTTTAGCGAAAGCATCATAGGCATAATAACCATTATCGACTTCACCTAAATTAAAAGTGAAAAAAATGTTAAATACATTTTCAGCATATGCACTTAGATAAAATGACTTACATGTATCTTATTTATTTATCCAACTGGGGTTCGAGAGCCTTGCTCAGGGGCCAAACAGTGGCAATATGGCGGTGCTGGCGATTGAACTCATGAACTTGTGATCAGCAGCCTACACTAGTTGCACTGAACTGATCTTTACTCAATACACTCATGACCACATTCCATACACTACATAGCCAAAAGTATTGGGACACCTGCCTATCATGGCCATTCATGTGTGTTTTCATCGTCCTATTCCAGATGTTAGTCTTAATTTCCTCCTATAATCACTTCCTGACGTCTGTGCTGGTTTTCCAGTAGATTGGGTTATGTGACTGTGTGGATTTGAGTTCTAATTGAGTTCTAATAGTATCAGTTAGATCAGACACTAGTTTTAGAAGGTCTCGGGTTCATTTGGGGTTAAGTCAGAATCAGTACTCTATTCAGGACATAAGAGTCCTTCTACTTTAAAACGTCTCAGACGATTGTGTAACTAGTTGTTTGTAACAGTTTAAGGAGGACACATTTCCTGTTCGTAGGTATCTGTGTCGATGATGTGTCGAAATACCTCTGGCTTAATCCTATACATTTACGGTACCCTACATTACCCTGGCTCTAATTAGCAGTGGGAACTGAACCCAAGATTAGCAGTCTAATACCATAACCGCTGAGCTACCACTTTAAGAAAAGATCAGAAAGATTAGCATTGTATTGATTTGCAGAAATGCCCTACTGCTCAGAGGGGACAAGTGGACACCAACTAAGACCAAAACTAAAATAAACACCCATCTAACAGCCCTATGAAACTCCCTCTCCCCACACACATGGCCTGTCCTTTCATTAGCTTAATTAACCCGAGTCATTTGTGTAGTAGCTCCTTCCTGTATTGACTTCATGCGGGTGCAGGGATGCGTAAAGGTTCTAACAGTAAAACCGTTTATTAAAGGTGTTACGTTTTTGTGTTTGTGTCATCCAGACAGTGTTTCCCAAATGACTCGCACTCCGGTTATTAGTGTCTGCTGTGGAAGACAGTCTAATTAAAGCATAACATTATGCTTGAGGAGGATATTATGGTAATGTAATATGCAAAACAAGGACTCCGCTTTAATTGGTCTTCTTTGGATCATTAAATTTTGGGGCATAATGTACCTGCCTGGGATGCAAATCGTCATGCAAGTTGGTGTGGGAGGCATGTTATAAAACGCTGATGGGGATGAAATAAAGTACAAAAAAAAATAAGATAAATAAATAATTTTTCGGTTTATTTCAGAATGATGTTGATTTTTTCAAATGATTTTTTCAAATTTTAATTGTGTTAGTAAAAATGAACAGACTGTGTGTGTGTGTGTGTGTGTGTGTGTAAAAGAAGAGCTGAGGAGTTTATCCCATCTTAACATAATACTACTACTGCTAATAATAATACAGGTAATATTAATTTCTTAATCTTACCACCAGGGGGCACTGTGACTCCACATCCAAACGGAGATCTAGTAAAAAGTGCGTCACCTTTTAGACTCACACACACTGATGCCCACGCACTTAAACACACACACACACACACACACACACACACAGACCCGCAGCTTTGGGATATTAGTGCTTTAGAATAGCAAGACATTGTGTTCTCTGTTGATGAGGTGGTTGTATAGTATTTTTCATCTCTCTCTCTCACACACACACACACACACACACACACACAAATCTACTGTATGGTTAAGCCCTGGAAGTGCTACTGTGCAGTACCTGTTTAATTTAGCAATTAACTGTTCAATCAGCAACAGATGCTTGTCAGTCTGAAAAACAGAACTGTGTGTGTGTGTGTGTGTGTGTGCGTAAACAGCAACTTGTCATTGTTTCTAATTGGCTGAATATTTATTGTCGGCAAATGTAATGTGTGGAAGTCGATTAGATGCATAAATAGAGACACGGAGGACAATGAGTGAAACTAAACAACACAAAACAACAGCAAACTAAACCAAATAAAACAATAACACAAAACAAAACAGCACAAAACAACAACACAAAACTAAGCAAAAAACAAAACAAAAACTCTCACGCTCTGTGTGTCTGTCTGTCTGTCTGTCTGTCAGCCTTTTGCTCTATCTGTTTGTCTCTTCCACTGTTTATAAATCCGTATTGTCTTTCTCTCTCTGTCTCTCTATCATTCTCTTTTTTAGTTTGTCTGTTTTCTTTGTCTCTCTCTCATTTTTTCTTTTCAATGTTTCTTTTACTCAGAGTCTCTGTCTATCTCTCTTGTTTTATCTCCCTGTCTGTCTTTCTCTTCCTGTCTCTGTTTCTCTTTTACTCTCTGCACCTGTCTTTCTTTCTCTCATTCTCTCTATTTCTCTCTATTTCCATCTTTTTTACTCTCCATCTCTCTCTCTCTCTCTCTCTCTCTCTCTCTCTCTCTCTCTCTCTCTCTCTCACACACACACACACACACAGCCACAAACCACTTGCTCTCAGAATAAAAGAGAAAGCCTTGTTTATCAGCGTCTCTGTGCCTGTGTGATTATACAGAAAGCTAAAATTAGAGAGAGAGAGTCACAGATGCAGGGTGTGAAGGTACAGAGGTCGTTATGCACAAGTGTGTGTGTGTGTGTGTGTGTGTGTGTAAAACCTCAGGGAGTAAATTAACTTCAGTGATACTGTGTTGTTTTCCGTTTAGTTTTTTTATTATCCCGTTACGAGGAATCGCTACGGAATGCAAGCGAAGGCCATCGTACGGGAGCCGTGCTGCGACACCGCTCGCTTTGACACTGCTTGTTTTATTAAATCGTACACCGAAATCAAAATAAAAACAATCAAGAAGAAAAAGTGCATGTGATGTTCTTAAGAGTAAAAGTGATCGCTGATGCCCAGCAGCCTGAGGTTTTTTTATTCTACATCTACCTCCACAATATGAATATCAGAATGACACTCTTTCAGGATTGGGCAACCCACGTTTCCCTTCCAGAACTCCAGCGAGTAAGTCAGATCCCTCAGTTCCGCTCGTTGTATATTCCAGGGTTCATTAATCAGGGAGCAGTTGTCCTTTCGAAGCAGAGGCTGAGGCCCGGGGATGGACATTTCACTATGGAAACGCTTCAGCTGAGTGGCGGTAGATCTGTTTGCGTCTTAAAAGACAACACACCATCCGCTATGGTTCACACTCTTGCCTCCATCCTCGTTGGGCCTGAATGCCATGGTACCGACAGCCGACAGACCTAAAGATAACAACCTAAAGATACAGAACCTAAAGGCATAAAGATAATTTCACAAACTTAACTCTTAACTTTAAAACTTGAAAAATGTATAGCTACATTTAAGGTTAAGAAATAAAGAAGTCAATTTTTGATATAGAAAACAAGCAAAAAACAAACAAAATCAGCGGTTAGGCAAGTTATCACTTTACCCCTCCGCCCAGAAGAACGTCACATCCTTTACCATTTACTACTAAAATCCTGTCTCCTGTATGATACAAATTCTGTTAGTAAATATCACAAACTTTCTTTATCTTAACAAAAGCTTACTGTTATGCTTATGTGATATATGGTTTAATGTTAAACTATAGGGTTACTATAGATACTGTCAGTGGCAGCCCGTGCTGAAAATTTAGAAGGGGTGCAAACCAACTAAAGGTTCGAACTGTTAGTAACGCTGGACTTTAAATATCTGTTATTGATAATGTAACATTATTGCTGGATAAAATATAAAAAAAATGTAATATTATAGTCGAAGTATACAATAAATGTAGCATAAATCAGTAAATTCGAGTTCAATAATTCTTTCATCCATCTTCTATACCCACTTATTTTCTAATTTGGGGTAACAAAGATCTGCTGGAGTCTATCCCATCCATCACTGAAAGAGGAGGGGACACCCTGGACAGGTCGCCAGTCCATCACAGGGCCACACACACACTCACTCACTCACTCCTATGGGCAATTTAGAATCACCAATCAATCTAACATACATGTTTTGGAATGTGGGAGAAAACCGGAGAACCCGGAGTAAAACCACACAAGCACAGGGAGAACATGCAAACTTCACACAGACAGGCCCCTGCCTGGGAATCGAACCCAGGACCTTCTTACTGTTAGGCAACCATGCTAATCACTAAGCCACCATGCTGCCCGAATTTGCGTTTGATGTGGGTTTATTATCAGTAAATAAATTAATTATTCGCTTTTTTATATTAATTTGCAATATATAACTTATTGCTGAAATGGTAAGTAGCTTTACTGTCAGAGATGGTGCACCCCAGTGCCCCCTATTGACCAGCCGCCACAGTATACAGTACCACTAAGAATAATCTTGAATAATCCCTAAGATTTACTTCAGATTTCCAGGTGTATTTTAATAAAAATTTCCAACCCAACCAAATCTCTGGTACTTTAAGGGTAAAAGGAGTGCACGGATCCGTTTCACCGTTAAAGCCCCACCCCAAAAAAGGACACATAAATTAACAAAACATATATGCACTTAATTTAATATTAAACAGAACATAACACACTTTATACTTGCTCCAAAACTATAGAAAAGAAAATCAACACAAACCAGAAATTAACATTTTACTTTCTGACCAATCAGATTTGAGAATTTAATTATTTAGAGAAAAAAGATGGCCACTTGATACACGCCAATGTTTTTTACAGTTATTTATACACGTTTTATACAGCTAATGGTTGACAATATGTTTCCAGACAGCAAACAAGCCAGCAGAGATTCTATAGATTGCTGTTTCTCCGTTTTTATTGATCCGTAAACTGGCTGTACATCTTTCCGTTATATTCTACTTCTATTTTTGGAATTGTTTTGTATCCCTGTCATCTTCTCTTTTATTTTGTCCTGCAATGGCTTTAAAAAAAAGCAATGTCTCTTATAGAAAAGTTTGACTTTTTTCTACCGCACAGGTCCCAAAGCCAAAAATCCGATTTATAGACATTATTAACGTTCTTCTTAACCTCTGCTGAGAGAGCTGATAGCGCCAGCAGTTAGCAACGATCTGCGCTTTAAAATAGAAATTTTTTACTAACTAAAGGTTTTTCCTAAAGCAGTTCTGTCCTAAAATGTAGAAAGGAACCTGTCTGTTGCAGTAATCTATCGCTATCCCTTTTCTTCCTCTCTCTCTCTCTCTCTTTCTCCCTCCCTCTCTCTCTCCATCTCTCTAACTCTGTCTCACTCTGTTTTACTCTATTGCCTTCTTTTTTTGTCTCTAATCCTCTCTCTCTCTGTTTTTTTTCTTTGTCTGACTTTCTCTATTGCCGTCTCTTTTTTGTCTCTCTCTTTTCTGTATCTGTATCATCATCTTTTTGTCATTGTTTTCTTCTACTCTCTCCCTCTATCTCCCTCTCTCTCTCTCTGTCTCTCTCTCCCTCTATCTCCCTCTCTTTTTCTGTATTTTGTTTTTGTTTTCTGTCTCTGTCTGTTCCAGAATGTTCCATGGTGGGTGTGTCAGCCCTCTTTGCTGAACAGACCTGCAATGTGGAATATGTTCAGATTTATCCTGATGGTTGAAAACACCTTAAATGTCAGATAGCGTCTGTGTCCTTTACTGTCCTCCGAAAAAACTCGGAGCCCGGCATGTAGATAGAACTGTACCAATTCCTTGTTTCCAGTCTTTCCTAGCAATCTTCTGTTCCTTAGAGTATTATTTCCAGTGGTCTTTAGATCATTGCCTAACACTTAATTCCCAATTTTAGAACTCAAAATCTTCCCAAAATCTGCTAGTTGTGTTAATACACAGTGGCAGCCAGTCAATAGGGGGCACTGCAGTGCTCCCCGCAGAGGATAGCGCTAATTACTATGTTAACGATAGGTTAAATATATTTTCAAACTAATAAAAATATAGAATGCTAGTTCACCAATATTATTATTTAATTTAAAAAATCCAATGACATCTAAACTGTATTTCTCCTTAATGTGTGTGCGGGAAAATTGTGATTTGATAGTGAGCTCTAATTGGATTATTTTAAATTCTTCGTACCCTGGCATGTTTGTTGTTAGTGAATGAAAATTATTTATGTATTCATGGCCTGATGCGATTGGACAGTTCTTATTCTTTCGTACTCAGATGGATGCAATGAAATTCATGCTGTTTATTGTTTTTCCTCTGGGTCCCTCTAGTTGTCAACATTAGTATTACATCTTTTATATCTAAATACGATTGATATAAATGACTGAATTATTAGAATGATTATCTTGACGATGTAATTGTTGATAATAAACTTAAATTCACTTTAAATTCATTTAATTATTGACTTCAATGTTACTGCTACCTAAAATATTGAAAATAATGATATGTCATCACTATTAACAGCCCTGCATTACCAATAGTTGGCTTTTTAACACTAAAAATCTTCTGCCATGTTTCTATGTTACGATTCACTCAAGTTCCTCTGCCTGTCCGATTTATTCTGTTTTCATTAACGAGGATTCCTGACAAATCCTTAATAAAAGATTGAGCCCCAAATCTGTATGTCAGTAAACATGGTGCAGGATGCATAATTTAATAGCAACTGCTATTGTATGAGGTTTATGTCACCTTGAATTAAATATCAGAAAAGAAGCACCAGAAAGAAAGGAAAAAGGAAGACGAGCTTAGTAGAACAATATCTAACATTTTAACAATGATGACAGAAGCTTTTCCTCAGCAATGTTATGGCTCCTCGGTGAGTTGAAGTCACTTTATAATTAACAACTTTACACATTTTTAGTATTCTCTAGTTACTGACTACAAATAGTACCGAGTGTGTTGGCAGGATGTTTAACAGGCTTTATGATGAACTGCAGATTTTTTTTTTAATCATTTCATAAAGAATAAAGAGTTTCTGTTTTGTGATTAATCAGATGTAATGCTGATTATACTTAGATCATATTTACACTACAGGATGTAGATCTTGATGCCCAGTTCTGATTTTGTGACTATATCCTTTTTTTTTTCAGACCCGCTTGCATCATCTTTTAAAACGGACCTGTGTCCGATGTCTGCATTTATATATGACAAAACAACCTAAGGTGGACATAATGACCAGAATAGTGCGGTAATCAATGGACAAAGACGTTATGATTATTTAATATTTTGCTTCTGCATCACATTTAAAGGTGGAGGAAAAAGCAGACTTGTTGCAGTCTAAGTGAATATTATTTCCTGTATCCAGGGTGACCTGTGGCATAGGTGACTGTGGCAGTTGCCTCAGGCGTAAAATTCTATATTTGCTAAATTCTTATGTATTAATGTTTTTGTTCAGTATTTATGTTATGTCCTAGTAAAGGTTTTAAAAAGCAGCATTTTTCTGGATTTTTTAGTATGTGTGTGTGTGTGTGTGGTGCGGTGGGTGGGGGGTTGGGGGGTGGGGTGGGAGCTTGGGGAATGGTTGGGGCACAAATCTACAAATCGTAAATTTAGGATGCCACTAAAGCCTGAGCCTATATCTCCTGCTTACAATTCTTTTCTGCCCCTGCACAGTTTTTAACTCATTTACACTTATATCAATTATAATTAAAATAAAACACAGATTTAACATTTTTTGATTTTTTAAATTTAATAAGAATGAGAAACTACAATTCAAAAAAAATAATTTACCTTTTTTTGGCATTTGGAAGACAACCTTATCCAATGTAACATACATTTATATAACCAAGCAATGGGGGTTTAGGGCCTTGTTCAGGGGCCCAGCAGTGGTAATTTGCTGATGCTGGGAATTAAACTTACAATTTCTTGGTTAGCAGTCTAACATTAACCACTGAGCTACCACCTCACCAGTCAGCCATCAGGAGTACGCTCGCTCTCTGTGTATTTCTCTCTTTCTCTTTCAAAAGCAAGAACAAACAGATTGTTAGCTATTTTCTTTTACTCTTGAGTGGTTTATTGCACTGAACCATGAACGGAGACGAGCTGTTCATTCTGTCAGTGAACTCTGGTTTTTCTACCTTGTCGCTTTTCAGACAAGTTAAACAGCGAACATACCGCTAAAGAAAGCAAAATCTACTGAACATACACACACACAATTTTCACCATTGTATGCGATCAGACTTGTCGGGCGACTTGTTGGTCATGGGAAATGATGCGGAAAAAAGCAGCGGGAAAGTGATGAGGGGTGAGACATGAAGGGACGAGGTCTCCATTCGCTAATAGAGAGTCTGGAAACTGACCGACTTAATAAAGACAGCAGCTGATAGACAAACACTGAGTAATTAAAAAAAACTGTCCAAATAGGTCATTACACTGATGATACAAATAGAAACAAGCAAAAAATATATACAGGACGTATGCGGAGGTATGTGCGTTCGAAGAGGTTGTTATATCTTGGTGAAAAGTAAATGTCCCTAGAATGATTGTGGCTGGTTATATAACATTTACAATTATTGCATTTTGGCAGACGTCCTTATCCAGAGCGACTTACATTTATCTCTTTTATACAAGTGAGCAATTGGGAATTAAGGGATCTGCACAGGGGCCCAATAGTGGTAACTTTTGGTGCTGGTAATCAAACCCCGATCTTCCAATTAGAAGTCCAAAACCTTAACCACTGCTCTCCCACCTTACTTTTACATTAATTTTTTAAAAATGTAAAAAAATAAATAAGGACTTACATTTGTTTAATTTCTACAACTGACCAATGGTGGGTCCAGGCCCTTTCTCAGGGGCCCAACAGTGGTAATATGATGGTGTTGGGTGTCAAAAACCCAGAATCTAAACAAGGTTAAGAGCTTACTCACTAAGCCACCACCTATAAGGCAGACTAGCAGTGGCAGCTGGTGCTAAACAAGTTGGATGCAAACAAACTGAAAAATCAAACTGTTAGAAATATAAGCTTGTATAGAGCCAATGGCGATGATGTAGCATTACTGCTAGCTAACATATTGAAAGTGTCATCTGTTAAATGATACAAACAAATATACACATAAATCTGAGTTTGAATTCAAGGTAGGTTTTTAATCAGTACATAAATAATCAGGATAATCATTTAAGTTATTCAACTGTTTATATCAATCAGACTCAGAGCTGAAGGCTGTCATACTGACAAAAAAACAAAAACAAAACAAAAAACCAGCTGATTACAGCTTTAATCACAAGCTTTCCAAAATGTTACAAATCGTTCCCCCACTTAAGAATAAAATACAGTTTTAAATAAGTGATAAAATAACGTAAATAGTTTGACTAAATGATTGTTTTTAAATTGCTATATATTTTTTTACTTATCACTAACTAGCTTTCTTTCCAACGTCCTAACATTTCTCTCATTTATACAACTAAGCAATTGTAAATGCTGTTATTTTGTCACATCTACTTTTTACAGTAGAGTGAAATTCTTTTTTTTTTGCATATCCTATCTTAGTAAGATGGGGGTCAGAGCACAGGGTAAGCTATGATACAGTGCCCCTGGAGCAAGGTCTTGCTCAAGGACCCAACAGTGGTTGGCTTGCCAGTGGTAGGGCTTGAACCCAGGTGTTTCTGGTCTTCAGATCAACAGTTGGCGGTGGTGGGGCTTGAACCCAGGTCTTCCTGATCTCCAGATCAGCAACTCAGCACCTTAACCATTGAGCAAGTGCCTTGCTCAGGGGCCCAGCAGTGACAACTTGGTGGTGTTGGGAATTAAACCCACAATCTTCCAGTTCGCAGTCCAAAACCTAAACCAAGTATTTGTTCTTGTACTTAGGTCAATTTTTTGGATACTTTACCCTTCTATGATAATGACAAAGTACATTTTAATCAAATATTAACTATTAAGTAGAAACAAGTACACAAAGAACACAAAATAAAGCTTATTCTTTCACATTATATATATATGTGTGTGGGGGTGTGTGTGTGTGTGCGCGTGATACCGAATAAGGATAATGTAACACTACAGCACTCAGCAGACAGATGAGTTTCTCTACCCTGCAGTTCCTGTGAAACACATTTTTTTCGTGTGCTTCCGACTCCATGCAGAGCTCAGAGAGACGTCGGCTTCCACAAGTCTTTAACCTTTCCACTCTCTCTGGTCTCTGTCTGCAAAACGCTCAGCCATGTGCAATTTTGTACAAGCATTCAAGAAAGAAAAAATATATAAATGCTATTATCAATTCGCAGTCTCTCCATGTACGAATAGAAAAATAACAAAAAAAAAATCAACAATAATGTGAAAGAATAAACTTTAATTTGTGTTCTTTGTGTACTCGGTTTTCACTTAAAAGTTAATATTTAATTAAAATATACTTTGTATATGAGGGTAAAGTAGCCAAAAAATTTACTTGAATACAAGTACAGCGACTTAATAAAAATAACAACTTAAATAACAGTAAAAGTATCGATGTTTAGAAAAAAATAAAAAGGGAGGAGGTTCTGCTGGGATGACTAAGATGGTGGACGGCGAACTGGAAAATTGTGGCCTCGTTTCTCAGCACCACCAAGCTCCCACCGCTGGGCCCCTAAGCAAGGCACTGAACCCCTGATAGCTTAACTGTATAAATGAGACAAATGTTAAGGCATTGGGAAGAAAGCGTCTTACTATGTAAGTGATAAGTTAAAAATATATTGCAAATTAAGAAAAAATTTTATTAGTTTGTGAAAATATTCAACAGTTATACAGTCATTTAATTAAAACTGGCTTCTGCCAAATACCGTAAATGTAAAGTATGGAATTATAGATATATATATATATATATATGTATGTATATATATATATATATATATATATATATATATATATATATATATATATATATATATATATATATTATTGTTCCAGTTAAAACACTTCGCATTTTGGACTGGTATTTTTATTTTTTTAAATTTGCGGGTTTTGTAGTTGGGATGGGCTCCAGCAGATCCCAGACCCCGAATTAGGGAATAAGCGGGTATAGAAAATGAATGAATGAATGAATGTGGGGCTGGAGATCTTTAATCCAGTCTGGCAACACCAGCTCCGCCATTGTTTCAACGCCGGAAACAGAATGTTGCACCCCATCCACCTAAATGGCTTCATGTTTGCGCATCTTACCAGTCTGCCTTATGACCGAGGGTCAGTATAAAGCAGGTGTTGCTAAAAAGTTACTCCCGAAAAAATGGATCAATACCAACTCTTCGTGTTCCTGTAGCTTCCTGTACCTGTAGCAGAAAAGAGTGTGTAGTGTTTCTGCAGGAACAGTAGTGTAATTTTTTTACCCGTAGCAGGAACATTTTGTTTTTCACCTGTAGCAGGAACAGTATTGTAGTGTTTTTTTTTGTCACCAGTAGATTCAGAACAGTGTAGCAGGAACAGTAGTGTAGTGTTTTTTACCTTAGTAGTTTTTTCACCTAGCAGGAACAGTATTGTATGTTTTCACTTAGCAGGAACAGTATTGATGTAGGGGTTTTCACCTGTAGCAGAAACAGTTTGTATTTTTCACCTGTAGCAGGAACTTTTTTTTTCACCTGTATAATGTGTAGTGTAGTTTTCACCTAAAACAGTAGTTAGTGTTTTTTACCTAACATAGATGTAGTGTTTTCACCAAGGAGTAACCAGGAAACAGTTTTTTTCAATTAGTGTTTTAAGTATAGTGTTTTTTATGTAGTGTAGTTTTTTCACCTAGGTAGTGTAGTGTTTTCACCTGGCAGTAGGTTTTGTTTTCAGCAGGAACAGTTAGGACCCTAAAACAGAATCACCTAGCAGGAACAGTAACTTGCCAGGAACGTGGAGAAGCAGGAACAGTGGGGTTTTTCACCTGTAGCAGGAACAGTAGTGTATGTTTCACCTGTAGCAGGAACAGTAGATGTCACTGTAGCCTTTAAGAGCTAGTGTAGTGTTTTCGTACCAGTATTGTAGTGTTTGCAGTAATGTAGGTGTTTTTCACCTTAGCAGGAACAGTTTATGTTTTTTCCAGGACAGTAGTAGTTTTTTCCCTGTACCAGGAACGTGTAGTGTTTTCACCTGTACCAGGCACCTGTAGCAGGAACAGTAGTGTAGTGTTTTTCACCTGTACCAGGAACATGGTAGTGTTTTTCAGGTTAACAGTTTGTAGTGTTTTTTATACCAATAGTGTAGTGTTTTCACCTGTACAGGGAAGGCAGTAGTGTAACCTGAGCAAGCGAAGGAACAGTGTGTAGTGTTTTTCACCTGTAAATAGTGTAGTGGTTTTTCAGTTTGTGTATTAAGGAACAGTAGCTGTAGGGTTTTTCACCTGTAAATATGTAGTGTTTTTAGATCCATTAGCAGGAAAAGTTAGATGTAGCAGGAATAGTAGCTTAGCAGGAACAGTGAATTAGCAGGAACAGTGTGTAGTGTTTTCATCCAGGAACAGTGATTTTTGCACCTGTTGGAGTGTTTTCAGGAAATGTAGTGTTTTGTAGCAACAGTAGTGTAGTGTTTTTCTGTAGTATTAGTGTTTGTCACCTGAGCAGGAACAGTCAGGAACAGTCAGAAGGAAACAGTAACCTGTAGCAGGAACAGGAACATTCACCTGTAGCAGATGTAGTGTTTTTAACATGTATCTATGATGTAGGTTTTCCTTTTTAATAAGTAAAGTTTTTTTAACAGGAGAATTTTTAATTAAAGGATATAAGGCAGTAGGACACCTAAGAATCATAGTGATGTTTTTTCATGAAGGATTGTAGTGTTTTTCGGACTTGGGTTTTCAGTTTCGAAAAGCATGTAAAGAACGTAGTACAAACAATAACACTGCCAGGTGCCTTATTAATTACAATGTCAACAGTTTTATCAGCAGGTCTCCTCATTTTTCTCAGCGCTATCAAAACACTTTGCATGAAAATGAAAATCTGGAGACAATCAATTAATAGTGATGGCTTTTATAGGTCAATAAATCACCATGTGACTAACTGTTGGCAGACACGGAGCTAGAAATGAAAGTGGATTTTTTTCTGTTGTGCTGAAATGCAAGACTAACCTCTTTTTTTTTTCAGAGGTTCAGAATAGGTGTGTGTAAGAGGGAAATAAATAAAGAGAGAGAGAGAGAGAGAGAGAGAGAGAAAGCTAGCTGACATAGTGAGACCCTCAAACAGAGTGACTCACACTGATATAAAAAGTAATAACAGAGCGTGTATAAACCTGCTCTCGATCCCCTCATCCTGGAACCTGAACCAGATCGTTTATCATAGAGGGAAAGAAAGAAGACTCATCTTTGGATCACGCTGTCCTCCATTTCTTCCCTATCTTGCGTTCTATCTCTCTCTTTTCCTCCCATTCTTACTCTATTCGGCTGATAGACAGCCGGTGTGATGGTTTTTTAATGATGTCTCATACAACATTAAGCTAATGGCCATCAGATTGGACAATGTGCCCTTCTCTTATTCTTCCTATCAATACACCAGATATCCTCTCCCACCCTGACACCCTTTACACACTCACCATGACAAATAAACCTGTGCTAGCTTAAAAAATATATATATATATATATGATTTAATTGTACTGTGCATATTTGGTATTTGATTATAAAGATATATAAGATTTCATCAATTAATAGTATGTTTTTTGCCAAAGTATGAGCAGCCTGTTTTAAAGGATTAGAACTACGCAAAGAAATAAGATTACGCTTTTGTTACAGCAAACTGTAAAAAAAATGTTTTACAAGATTTATTTCTTTCTTTACCTTCTATCTTTATTTTCCTAATTGCAAATGAACGAAAATTTGGGCAAATGGTGTCGAGTGATTCATGCAAATACTCAAATGCTAGCTATCCTGGTAGAAGACTAGAAGTACACTTACTTACAAATAAAAATAAAATAAAATAATTTTAGGTCAATCTGCATAATAGTCTTTATTATGAGTAAAGATCAACCCATGCTTATAAGCCAATCGTTACAGCCCACCCTCTTAACTTTCTAACGCCATCCATTATAACCCCTTATTAACAATCTTAAACCATCCACCTGGACTTACCCCAGCTACCCATTTATCTAGCTACACCCATCCACCTGCCTCTTACAGGTTCCAAATATTCTATAGTCTTAAAACTGTCCATCTGGCCACACAGCCCTTTGTTCTAAATCCATCCACCTGTCCCAAACCCTCAATGTTATAAATCTATACAGCAGTATGTTCCTCCTCAAAAACAATGCCTTACCACTCAACTTCCCAGGGTCATGTTATTTAATTTTTTTTAACAATTGAAGTGGCCCATTGTACCTATTGTAGCCTACCTCTGGTTTCTAAGAGTCCACCCCTGCATAAACTCCTTCCCCAACCCCCTTATCTTCAGGACCCATAATCCAAACCTCAACCCATCTGCTTGCTCAAGTTATCAAACTGACCAACATCTAGCACAACCCGGCTGGCACAAAATCCTAACTTTCTAAAGCAACCCATATGAATAAACTGCACAACTTTCTGGAGCAGTCCTTCTTTTTTAACTCACACAAACATCCATCCACCCACCCAGCTTTTTTAGCTCATCTTAATGACTACATATCACAGTTAATAAAATCAAATCTTTCAGTAAACCTTTAACTTGCTTGTGCCATCCAACCTCCTCATCTTTCTAGAAAAATATTCCAGTCCACAATTCCATTCTTCCTAAGCATTTCAGATAGAACTTTCTTGTTAATTGTCTGGAATTAACCATCTACTCATCATGCTTTCTTAGGTCATCAAAAAATCCATCTTCTCCTTAACTCCTTGACATTTCTGTTCCCTGTTAAATCCTAAATCCTTTTGAAGACATTCATTTGCCTCGTCCTCCAATTCTTTCCGAAACCATACCCTAGGCCCCACCCTCCTACATTTCTAATTACATACTCCAGACTTTACACTGTTTGCGTTTATGAAATAAGATTAAACTCATTTCTGGATCTATCTATTCACATCATCCAACTTTCTGGGGTCATCCACTGGACTATATGTCTAAGATGCCTAGCTGCAGGGAAACTAATAACAGTTTTGACTTTATTATGAAATTAGGATCACAATTACAGCTGCAGATTTCAGTTTTGAACATCTGTAAACGTTTTTCTAAGCAAATCTTAGCGATGGATTTACACCTATATACATTGACAGAAAAAAATGGCTTCTAACAAGTGCCAGAACCCGGGCAGACAAATGAGCTCCATGAGAGCCTTGGGGTGTGCATGTTATCTTCTGGAGTAGATTGTACACATGAAGGTGCAGCGGGTGGGCTGGGCTCAGTAGCGATGTAAAGGTCAGTGACAAAATCTTTGATTAGATGGCTTTACAGGAGACTCTCCACAAGAAAGCAAGAAAACTCATTCAATTCCCTGGTGAGACAGGAAAAGGTTAATGCAGTGCTGGTGGACACTGAAGCAGCTTGTGTGCACACACAGGATTTATACAGTAGAGTTAAGAAATAACTTTAGGGAAAAAAATAACATCTGAAAGTACACCATCTACTTACGAAATGTACATTCATACACACTTATAACAACTGGAGACTTCTACTTTCCTTGAAATGATGTGAACTTGAAACATAAATAAAATTAACAGATGCCAGTATTAAGGATGTGATATCTCATTGGTTAAGGACTTTGGATATTGGACAACCTGACCTGAAGGACCTGACCTGCTCAGGGACCCAGCTGCCATTGCTGGGTCCCTGAGCAACACGTTTTATCCTCAATTGCTCAGTTAATAATAAATGTCACTGTGTACAAAATGCCACACCCAGTTTTACACTGGCCTCCCCCAGATGAGCAAGGAAAGAATAATTATGCTACGATCGCACCAAATATGAAGCTAATAACGACACTGCATTACTCGCTCTAGATTACTCACATAATAGCAAAATTCTGCTTGGGTTGAAATTTTTAAATTTGATTAAGGCTAGTATCGCACATTTGTGGCAAACGCATACCGAATTTCACATTTGTGGTGCCCGACGCGAATTCACCTCAATTCGTTACTACGAATTAAATTTGTTTGTAATCTACACGCATGAATTATTGCATTTGCATTTGGTGTAAACACATCATTATTGTTAATTAAATCTAGAACAAGTTCCTGGACTTACTTGATGAGAGTTCTAATTATCTTACCTCTTGAATATGTGTGTGTGCTGGGGGGGGGGGTGTTGGGTTGTCATATGTGTGAGCATTAAAAGTTTTTTAATAAAAGCACAACGGGAATGTTTTGGTTGTTGATACACGAGTTGAAGCCGGGACAGATGCTGCAGAGAGCTTTGATCAATCCTCCGTCTATTATTCATCTCATTATAATTAAGGACATGATTAACTCTAAATGTGATCAATTACTTATTTTAGCTGTTTAACCCTTAAAAATTTGGAGACCTGCTTGTAGATTGTCGGCTCTGGGAGAACAAGCTCTTAATCATATCCTCATATCCTTAGTGCAAATCTTTCTTTCTCTCTCTCTTTCTTTATCTCTGGTGCTTATTTAATTATTTGACCTAAAATGTATGGTCAGACATTGGCTTTTGGATTTTGTATATTTAATATTGATTTTCAAGTATTAAAATAAAAAAAATGTAAAAATACCCCAAGAAATGTATTGCTAATATGAAAAAATTGTTTTATAATTGAAAACAAAAAACAACAACGAAAAAGCTTTTTTTTCCCCAAATGCTGCTGAATTGGGTCACATGTTTATGAATCATTTAAAAGGTATGAAAAAAATCAGGAAAAAATGAATATATATTTTTTTCTTTACCAAATTGTGATTTAAATGTGAACTGACAGCTTGGCTCCTTAAACATTTTTTTTATTGATGAGGCAAAAACAAACTAGATTATTAGTTATCCTAAGACTAGATATTCTTTAACAAACCTATATCATTATCATCATTATTATTATGATAATTGTGTTGGAAAGGCACATATATGACACATATCACAATACATGAGTCAATATCACAATATATTGCAATACAATAAATATTGCAATACTTAATATATAAATTAATAAATAAACTAAAACAAATAGCTTGAAAAAATACAACAAATACAAAGTCTGAGGCGCCCTAATATTTCCGTCATGTTTGCTTTTGAGACGATGGCCGTATGTGTCAGCCTTAATTACTGTAGTGGTTGAGGCAGTCGGTTGACACGTACTGGGGGATTTCGTTAAATATTATCATAAACGTCAATCCCTTTAAACCATATTTTAAATATATAACAATACTAGATTTTAGAATATTAATACAATATTTTAGTTGAGGTGTTGTGCTGCTAATTGGAAGTACGGGGTTCTATTCCCAGCACCACTAAATTGCCACTGTGGGCCCCTGAATAAGGCCCTTAACCCCTAATTGCTCAATTGTGTAAAAGAGATAAATGTAAGTCACTCTGGATAAGGACGTCTGCCAAATGCCTAAAATGTTAATGTATTTTTACACAGTCCTAATCATAATTATTGTAATGTTATTAACTATATCTTTTATTCCAAGTTTAACAGTCATGTCACATGTTCTCACCTTCTCAAATTCTTCAGATTACTTTGAATGTTCTACTAGTTTTATAAAGATTTGACATATTCCGGTATCTTTTTATTTAAATTTATTCTCCTGGCAAATTGTTTTATATTGCATGACTAACCAAGAGACCTGCATGAACCTGAAGTAATCAGACTTGTATAAATGCTCTCTAGCAGTATTCAGATTTTAATGAGGGAACATGAAGCATTCAGGAATTACAGGATTAAACAAAATCCCACAACTTTAATATAACTATATAACCTACAATCTGATGTATTTCATTTCATTAAAAAAAAAAAACCTTTGTAATAAACGCAGAATAAAGATAGCTCCTGATACAGAGTTGACGTTTTGATTTGTCTTTATTGTGGAAGGCGTGGGTTCCGTCGACAGTCCTCGTCCCTGACAGTCTCCGCAATGTCGTATATTTTCCTGTCTTTTTTTTCTCACTTTGTGAACGAGCTCCTTGCCTGTCAGAGGCTGTCAAAAGGTTCTGATAAACTCTTCTGACGTTTCTCTTCCCCATCTCGAGGTTCTGATATTAATGACTGGAGTAATGACTACTCCTGTGCACAATCCTACAGCTACAAAAAAAAAATATGATTATGTTTCACACATCAAGAGAATATGAACAAAATCTCATCATCAGCTTTGCAACTCCCGTGACACTCTTTGTGCTTCACTTTTACAGCTTAAACATTTTATTATCAATGAGTCAAAAACTAATTAGATTATAAATGTTCTCCTGGGACTAGACAGTCTCAGCGGAAGCTCCGGAGACAGCTTTGGGTTTATTAACTTTGTTTATTTTAGCCAAAGTTAAGCAGTCAACTCAGCATGCTCTTACATCTGCACTTATGGATGAGATGATAAAAATGATTAAAGTCTGAAGTTGGTATAATTAATTTTATGCCATTGTTTTTTTATAAAATCTGATGAAATACTTAAAACTATGAAGCAATTTGTACAAGTCCATTATGCAAATATTTAAATTAGATCTAAAACTCATTGATAAATCCTTTATCCTATCCATTTCCAGTCTCTCAGGTTAAGCTTTTCTCTCTGAAGTGTTTGACACTGGAGACTCCTTCCAACTATCCGACGACTAACACTAAACAACATTTAAATAAACAACTAAACGTTTTTTTTTTTCTTAAACTCAAAAAAATCTTTCTGTATGTTTAATTAAATGTATTTTTTTAATTGTGGGTAGTGGGTTCCCACATGCACAGTTGCGCGCCGGAGACATTTACATTTACAGCATTTGGCAGACACCCTTATTCAGAGGGACGTACATTTATCTTATTTATAAAACTGAGCAATTTAGGGCCTTGCTCAAGGGGCCCGGCAATGGTGGCTTGTTGGAGTTGGGAATCAAACCCACGATCTTTGGGTTGATAGTCCAACACCTTAACCATGAGCCACCACTTCCCTCGATCCTGGTTTGATTCTGGTTTGGGTCCAGTTAAATCTCAGGCTGTTACGAAGCCCTGACACTGGTGACTCCTTCCATCTATTATTTTTGGATGAATGTCGATTTTTTTTTAGCTGTTTATTTAAATGTAGTTTAGTGTTACTTTTCTGTAAGTAAGTACAAACCACCTAAATCTAGATTCAGTTCAGTTCATATTTATTTATTTCCCCAAGGCAATTTGGTTGCAGCATACAAGCTTATCAGCAACAGAAACACACAAAACACAATTTTGTCCATAAAAGTACCTTGAATATAAAAACTTTTCAGCTAAAGGAATAAGCGAATGTCTAAACCGATTTGCTTTATTAATAGGGCTTTTCTATTAAAAAGGTAAAACTTGTGACACTTAGGGTGGAAAATCATCTAACTCAGTATTCAAATGGTCCGTAGTCATCTACTTTATTTTACTTCCCTGGTTTTTCACATCTTTAAAGTTCATAATCAATATCCACATTTGGAGGATCTGTAGAACATGACAGTATTACATGACTCTAGTTTCCACACACAAGAAATCCGGGAAAACACTGCGTAATTTTGGACCAGATTTTTTCATCGGAGAAAAAAAGATTTATATAAAACTACACTAAAATGTTTTTTTTACATGTTGAGTTTAAATGTTTTGATACCAAGACAACGTCTGTATTATGAGTCAGATCATTCAGAGCTTTCGTTGACTAAAAAACAATATCATAAATTTCATAAATTAGCTTTGCTCAGCTTTTTTGTTGACGCAGGGTGACACCCCTATGTACGCCTGACATAGCCAGCATTCGGGTTCGGTTTGGCTCTACCGGTTTGTATGCTAAAAATGCTTTGTATGCAAAATTTTATTTCTTAAAGTAACACCATCAAACATTTTGCTCACGGTCCCTCCATGCGGTTGATAAGCGTGATACTGTTGCTAATAGAGTGTGAAACTATGTTATGTTTTGGTCAGTTACTCGGCTGTAGCAGTGTTTGCAAAGAATACAATGTGTATAATAGAATAAGTTGTTGCCTGCACACATTAAATCCGTCCAGTTTGAAGTTGTTCTAACATTAAAATGATATTTGGGACATTATTTTAAGGTTAACAAAATACACAGTGTTGCTTTAAGGTAAAAAAATCCTAAAGGAGGTTATGCGTATTTAATTCAATTAAATAAAATTTTATTTGTATAGCGCTTTTTACAATCGTCGTTGTCACAAAGCAGCTGTACACAATCAAAGAGATTATAGGATGCAAATGAATCAGAAATCGGTTTGTCCCTGATGAGGAAGCTGAGGGTGACTGGGCAAGAAAAAACTCTCTCGACAGAGAACCCATTCTCATTTGGGTGAAAAACAGGTAGCAGTAATTATGCAGTCACACTGTAAGCAACTTAAATCATAAGTCCTCCAAGAACAGCTGGAATGTTTTTATAGCAGAGTGGAAACGTCCTTGGTCACCCTGGTGATGTGATCATCAACTGGAGGCGAGTCACATGGAAGGGTCTGACAGGTCCGGAGTAAAGACAGTGAGAGAGAGAGAGAGAGAGAGAGAGAGAGGAAAGGAAAGAAGAAAGACAGTTAGGTGACATTGTAATCACAGTGTATAAAGTGATTGTGTACTTAATGTAGAGTGCAAGCATGGGCAAGACTAGGACAGTGTAACTAAAAAGAGAACCAGAGAAAAACACAGACATGAGGGCTCCCTGATATGTTACTCACCATCACCATCTTATCATCAACAACATGATAAATAAGAGTGGGGAAGACAGCATCTAAACATAATACTCAACATCCGTCAGTCCCCAAAATCTACTCCTTTACCTAAGGTGAATCTATACAGCCTAGACTTAAACACTAAGACTGTGTCTGATTCTCGAACATTCCATAACTTTGGGGCTCTGTAAGAAAAGGCTCTGCCCTCTGCTGTAGTTTTCATAATGCACGGTACTGACAGGCAGCCTGCATCCTTTGATCGAAGTAGGCATGGCAGAACATACAACACTAGCAGTTCACTCAAGTACTGAGGCGCCATTTTGTGCTTTATAGGTCAGGAGTAATATTTTAAAATCGATGCGGTATTTCTACTGCTGAGACTGTATTCGGAATATACGGTATTCCTATGCCAAGGATTCACTGTAAAGTAGAAATTTACATGCCATTTTTAATTAAAAACCCATCAGTGTGTACAGACAAAGACAAAAAAAACCTGTGATTCAGCAGAGAACTTCATCCTTGATTATTTTTTTTTAACAACACGACACCGATTGTGCTACTGAAAAAAATAATAAACACTTTACAGATCACAAACATTCATTTAGGTTGCAGATTTCTCAGGTTTCTGTGTGTGTGTGTGTGTGTGTCACCAGCATCTCTTTTGTAATGTGTGTCAGATTCAGGCAACAAGAAGGTCAGCAAATTGATTTAGAACACCATGAAGAGTTTGACAATCTTTTACACATTCACACACAGTCAAACCTGCAGACACCCCATGGGTTAAAAGTGTGGCCGTTAAAGATCCTTTTAATGGGCAGGGTGGTTCAAATGGTTAAGGTGCTGAGTTGTTAATCTGAAGACCAGAAACACCTGGGTTCAAGCCCCGCCTCCGGCAAGTCAACCACTGTTGGGTCCTTGAGCAAGACCCATAACCGCTCCAGGGACTGTATCATAGCTGACCCTGCGCTCTGACCCCCAACTTACTAAGATGGGATATGTGAAAAATGCATTTCATTTGCTCTGTACACGTACCTTGCACAATGAATTGAATATGCTACTTATACTTTTGGCAGAGCTGCTTGGTAAAAGGACAACGATTGTACTTTTGAAGTTTTTTCTAAAAATGTTATCTGTTTAATAAGTGGAACATTTTTGATAAATACACACACATACTTTCAGTCTCTTTTTCTTTAAACAGGTCCATATTCTGCACCTAAGAGATCCCCTCCAAAGTCCCCTCCAAAACAGAGGCAATGAATAAGAAAAAGGAAACAAGACTCCAGGAATCAACGGTAAACAAAGCTAATCGATCATCTCCAGAACTTTAAAGACTGTGAAAAAAGCTCCAAAAACAATCACATAACCTCAGGCTCACTAAGATTCATGCGAACCAGTTTCTTTTTCTGAGGGATAGATTGATTACCAGCAACTAAGGTTAGCACAGGGCAGCATCAGCAGTCAAAGCACTTGTTATTTTATGTAAAATAGTGGATGGTCCAGAAGCTCTTTCTCTTTATAACTGTAAGAATTCTTTGTAAAGAGGAAAATAGAAATCTATTGAAGTGATGCATTTAAAGTACAATAGCTCCTGGCTAAAGTCACAAGCCAAGAAAAGCTAAAATCTCTAAACTGCTTTAGGACAAAATCTGATTTGTATCCGTCAGCTGTAAAAGCAAAAATGCTGACTGTAAAACTAAACATCATCGTTTTAGCTATAAAATGTGTAAAATAATTGCACTATAGCTGAAATTTTAACAATGTTACCAAAGGCTTTCCGTAGTTAGACTCTTGGTTTATTTTAAAACCAAAAAAAACATTTGTTGACTCTAAAAGAGGCATCGAAAGCTAAAAAAAAGGTGTCTATACAGTAAGTGTATAGACACCTACTACAGCCACCGCAGTGCATCAGCTGCTACAAACACACTGATAGTTCTGTTATTCATAGGGTGCCATTACTTTTGTTTTAAAAAAAAAAATTACTTGCCATTATGATGCAGTCTCTCTCTCTCTCTCTCTCTCTCTCTCTCTCTCTCTCTCTCACCTTTTTCATACGAATGCCCTACCTTACGTGATTTCATGTTAGGAATTAAAATTTTGTTAATTTCAACCAATTAGCCATTTAAAGCTTGTTTGCATCAGTGGAAATTAAACTAAAACTAACCAGTGAGTTTACGAATCTTATTTACAGAATTTTTCTTTGTCGACAAATTGGTGATGCGGGTCAATTTATTTCTTTTATGTTTGACTTTGGCTTTTCTAAATGTGTTGGTTTTTGCATGCACAAATATCATGATAGTGTCAGAAACTGGGTAATATTGGTCATAACTTTTAGTAACTGCATCTGCATTTACATTATTTCTTGGAAGAAAATTCCAGAACTAATTATTTGGATTCTTGTGTATAATGTACTTCATATTCAGCTTAAAGCCCAGATAAAACCCATGGTCTTCCAAACCTTTCATAAAGATTTGCAAACAACTCATGCCCTACCTACATCTCCGGGTTCAATTGCTCTGCTCCTATTATAGCGTAACCCATTAGCGCAAACCCCAATATTTATAATAGCCTCAGATGACAGAAATGGCAAAAATAGTAGCATGCATCCAACCTGATAATGACTGATTTGCTTGGGGCATTAAAGACCTCTTTCTCTCTCTCACTCTCTCTTCCCCTCACAATTCCCGCTCTTTCTCCTCTCTCTCTCACTTACACAATGTCCCGGCAGTAATGGAATTGGCTGATGAGGCGTTGTGTAAGATTGATTACTGAAACAAAAGCGCTCCATCTCTAAGCAGGGGTTAATGGGACAGGAACGGGTGGGCAATATATGGTGGTATTACTGCCCCCTAAAGTGTGTGCATGATGTGTGCATGTTTTGGGCCACTGAGAGGAGGGTGATTTTATTCAGGAGATAATGTAGAGCTCTGAAATGACAATATTGGAAAAACGGTTGCTGTAAAGCGGACCTCAGAGAAGAATCCATGTTGCAGGGTAAAGCTTTATTAAAGAATGTACAATAATTCACAGGCAGAGTTTGGTACACAAAAGTACACAAAAACTAGGTGAACAAATCCAAAACAGTGGGCATAAAATATAATCTAAAGACAGAGCAGAGTTCAGTAAACCAGACAGACAAAAGCATGAACATGGACATAATTATGCTCAGTATGTTAATGAGCAAACAATACTTGACAATGCGGTCAAAGGCCCCCTAGATTGCAACAGGAAGTATTAGCAGAAGTGTGTAGTACTCAGATGAGGGCGTCCTCTGTTGGTGGGAGCCCGGAATTGTTAGAGTTGCCTGTCACAAACACTTGACCCCCACAAGCACACACACATCTTAAGCGTCTTGAAAAAGCTACACACGTCTCACACTTGAAGTTTTCCATGTGATCTGATTATGATACAAGATGCAAAAATTGGTGAACAATTTAAAGGCAATAAAATGTTAAAATATTATTCAATGCACCCACAAATTTTCTTTTGAATTGTCAATACCATGTATGCCTTTGGAATGTAAAAATGATTGACAACTCAACGCAGTAATGGAATAAATCGCTTTTTATACGAGGAGCTTATTGACTTTATGCAAATGAAAGGTAGAAATTTATATGGCAGTTGTGTGTGGCAGATATTTGCTCTGGAGGTAGAAAGACGAAAAACCCTTTTATCTGTCACACAATTTTAGAACTAAAGGCTCCCTTTAGGGTTCCTCGGATGGTTCGTGATAATACCTTTCTCAGGGGGTTCTACTTTAAAACTGTTTCTAAAAGAAACTCTTTCTTCTACACTGAAAAAACAAAACAAAACAAAAAAAAAAAACGTTGAGACATATTTAAGAAAGAAAGAGTTATTTAATAACTGTCTGGATGTTTTTACCTTCTTAAAGGTCCCATTTGATACACATTCATTCTAGCACCAAAAATGGCTCTTCTCTTGGTCTCATTTACATTTAAAGTTTAAGCATTTGGCGGATGCTCTTATCAAGAGTGACTTAAATTTATCGTAACATTTTATTATCGCACTGAGCAGTGGCAGCTTGATAGTGCCAGGAATTAAACCCACATTCGTCCTATCGGTGCTCCAACACTGTACCCACTCAGCTACATTTACATCTACATTTCTGGCATTTGGCTGTCTGCCATATCTAGAGGGACTTACAACTCATTTGTACACCAGGGTCCTCATTCACATAACATCTTAAGGCTAAAAGTAGCTCTTAACTCGCCGATTTAAGAGAAAATCTTCAAAATAATGGCCTTGTCAGTCATAAATTCAGAACTATTTTGCAAAGAGTTTTAGCACCTAAATCTGTGGAACATAATGAGCAGTAAGAGGGTTACTAAGTGACTAAGACCAAGTCACAAGCTATCCTACAATGGCTGTTGCTTTCAATTTGCCTCCAAACGTAAACAGCTGACGATAGTTAGGATTATTATTCTCATAACGATGGTATTATTACTGTTTTAGAAGTTGTCAGGGATGCAGTCACTTCACTAACAAATAGAAACAACCCAAAAACACCACAGATAAAGGTTCTGCCAACTTTCTAATACCTGACCATAGGTAAAATGCAGCTATGCAAATAACATTTATTTTAAACCTTTATTAGAGTATTGTGCTTTACAATACTTCTATATGTAAATGTTTGACAGAGACCCCTCTTCTATTAGCCAATCACTGTGTGCATAGTTAGAAATAAATGCTAACATTATCCACAGCATTGAGGTCAACTAAATATTCCTTAGTAAAAGTTTGCCTCAGCAGTTTTTTGAAGAGATTTTAAAACTCTTGGCTGAAAATGTTTACTACTATTTAGAACTTCTAGTGCCAAGATAAATTGTTTTGTGAATACGGGCCCAAAGCAACTGAGGTCTAAGGGGCTTGCTCAATCGCCCAGCACTGGTAGATCAGTGCGATCTACCGCTTCTCACCTAATCATTGTGATGAACATTCAACAAAGTCATCTTCCTATTACAGAAAGATCTGGACTACACAGGTAGCAAAATCCACCACCCTGCAGAGTTTAGCTTTAACCATAATTAATTGCACCTCATCCAGCTATTCATGTCCTTTAGGCTCATGTTTTGTGGTTTGAAATAAGGTTGAAACTAAACTCGGCAGGGCTTTGGCCTAATAGAGACACCCCTGGAGGATCTTTCGGTGAACTTTCTTTTAGAGAAAGCCTATTTTTTTAATTATTTTAAAAAAAAACCTTTAAAGGGCTTTTATTGTTTCCCCCAGAGGGTCAACTTGAGGAATAGTTTAGTATACTAAAATTGTTGTGATAATTGTAATAAAGAGTCATAATATGCAAAGAAAAAATGTAGAGTCTATAGTAAGAAACCTGGACTATTAAAATATTCTGTGATTCAGCAACTTCTAAGGGTTATAAGGTTTGCGATCCTGAAGTAGTAATCAACTCCCCTTTATCTAGGAATTTTTAGAGCCCAGTCGATTTGTATTACCATGAAAACGTCTTTGATTCAGTCTAAAACGTTCCACTTAATAAGGGTATTTTTGAAAAGTGAATAAAAAGTCCCGAACATAAATCATTTGTTTCTATCAGTGTATGGGATGAGGTAGACTTTAATGTGCTATCTCGAAGAATGAGGTTGGTAACACGTGGGAAGTTGCGGTTTAAGCAACATTCTGCCTTGTTGTTAAATTGTTTGTTACCTCAGCCAGATGGTGGCTTCTAAAACAGGTGGTTAATGGATAGGCGGGGTCCTTAGTCATTTCCATAGCACCTGTCCTGCTGCTGGCAATGAAGATTTTACTGATGGGGTGAGAGAACACAAAATTCTGGTCATTAGTGTGGAGTGTTTGAAACAGAAGCTTCTTGTTACAAAGGAAATTGGATAAAGGAACATTGAGTTCCGGAGACAAAACATGTTGTGTCATCTCAATAAGGTGAGACGAGCTCCCATTCGGCAGTGTTGGTAATTGAGGTATGAGCTAATTAAAAATATTTAACACTCATGGTGATACCATTGATTACAAAAGTGTTGCTGTGCATTCCATTCCGACAGATACTCAATACAATCCTTTTCCGTACTGTAGGTTTAGATCCACTCACACAAATCCTTTAACCAATTGCATCCACTTATAATCCTACCTACTCCCACAAATATTCTACCCAATTCCAGGTACTCACCCAGATACCTCTGATCAAGCTGCCCAGTCCTCGGAGAAACTTGAACACTTTTGCCCACTTATGTAGGTTCTCTTGACGAATTCATACAATTCTAAAGGTACTCAAATTAATTTTGCCTCTCACAGAGCTAATCGACCAATCCTGGTTGCTCTCACAGATACTCCTGGAATATTTTGCTTCCTGTTATTATCCTTCCAGTAATTAACTTATCTGGTTCCTCTTGCATTAACCAAACTAAGGGTCTATAGGCTTAACTTTTGTTGACCCTTTGCCCCCCCCTTTGTTTGTTATGTATTGTATGCAATGTCAGAAAGTCTGCCCATCGAATACTGCAAATAGGCATCCTACATTCACACATTCAAAGACTCAATTAAGACACTACAGCTCTTCAAAAATTGTCCTTTCTGATACAGAGGTTTATTTTATGCTTTGACCTCAACTTCTTATGCAAAAACAAAAATTCCACTGTGGACCAACAAAGGCTTCTCATGCATCTCTCAAAGCGTTCATCAAATTTATATTTTCAACATACTAAATACACAAAACTTATTTACTTGTCTTCCTCCTGTTTATGTCTTTTTTGCTTTAAAAAAATGTTAATTCTTGATGCTACCCACTACTATAGATTCCAAATAATTTTGCTAAAATATAACAGAAATATAACTTTATTCTTAAAGATGTGCTTCATTTATTTGTACATTTGGGAAGATGAGACATTTGCATCTAACTTCATTTTGTTTACCAGTGCGTTGTAGATTATTTTTTTTCTCGATTTCCTCAGTGCCAGTTAAGTAATTTGCACATATCATACATACATAACTACCCTCATACATAACTACTGTATGGATGGTTGTAAAGTTGCAACGGGACTTTTTAAATTATCAGTATTTAGTTATTTTCCCCAATGTATATATATATATATATATATATATATATATATATCTATATATATAGATATATATACTATATATATATATAGCTAGATGACAACTTAACTTAGTTTGACTAGCATGAAGTTTTACACAAGGTTAAAGGTTTACCCAGGTTCTTTGACTTCCTGCCTGTTATCTATCAATTTCTGCTGTACCGAGATCTACCTACCTTAATCCATCCATTTCTCTATTTAGAGCATTTGGCAGACATCGATATCCAGAGCCACTTAAATTTATTTCATTTAAACAACTGAGCATTTGGGATTAAGAGCCTTGCTATGGGGCCCAGCAATGGTAGCTTGGTGGTGCTGGAAATCGAACCCTGATCTTCCAATTAGCAGTAATTCAAATCATGAAAGCGAATTCAGGGCAACGATAAAATAGAAAGATTTTAAATCTGATGCATGGAAATACTACCATGAACATAAATACCATGCATTCCTTCTAAAAATCTACATTTTAACAGCCATCTTCATTCAGGTCCAAATTGTACTTGAGTAGAGAGATATTGTAAGGCAGTCTTCGTCTGAAGGACATTACCACAACACTTTCACTCCCAAGGATGCCGATTCTGTCCTTTATTCTCTGAATGAGCAGAATAACATATTTCTCTGCTTTTAGTCATCGGCAGTGTAAAGCCGAAGAGTTCGAATATCTCTCTGGAATCTTTCACCGTTCCTTTTCACGTTCTTTTTTTACTGTTCCTTTGATAAGAAGAATTTAACAGACTCAGTTTTGTGCCTCTTCCTATAGCCAGCCACTTATAATTCCTTCTTTTGGGCATTCAGAGGCAGAGGTGTGCTATTATCTACACCCTCTCTTCACTTTCCTCTCAAAAGGCTTCTTTTTTCTTCTCTTTTAGCTGATGAGTCAGATGTGTCCCATTATCTGCCGAGGGTGAGTGGGATGGAGAAAGGGATGAGAAGAACGAGAAGAGGACATCATGTGTACAACTCCAACCCTACCCCCCCGAACTCCACACCCCCCTCTAACTGTGCTTGAACTTAATCGAGTCCTGCTGGATAGACTGGCAGGGAAATGAGTTTGGAGGTGCTTGTATTCACTTCCAAACAAAATGAGGTCTTTTCACCAGCCGCCACCCTCGGAGAACCCAGGCCCCGCACTCGTTCTCACAACGGCTTTCCTTTTAAAAGTGAAGTGGATGGATCATTAGCTCTGAAATGAGCTGACAGCCAAAGAAGCGAGAAGAGAGAGAGAGAGAGAGCTCAGGTGCCTCTGTTTAGACATTTCAAGGCTCAGGTTTGAGATAAGCAAGAAAGGAGGAAAGGAAGGAAGTAAGGAATGGTTTAAAAAAGGAAGGGCTTAACAAAAAAAAGGATGGAAGGAAAGAAGGAAAAGAAAGGAAGGAAAAAAGGAATTGAAAAAGGAAGGAAAGAAGGAATGAAGGGTTTCAGAAAAGGAAGGAGAAAAGAAGGAAGGAAGAAAGGGTTTCAGAAAAGAAAGAAAAAAAGAAAGGGTTTGGGAAAAGGAAGGAAGGAAGATAGGAAAGAAGGGAAAACAGTGGAACGAAAGGAAGGAACTATAGGTTTTATAAAATAAAGAAATGAAGGAAGAGAAAAAAGAAAGAAGGAAAGGAAGGGTCTAACAAAAGAAAGGAAGAAAGGAAGGAATGAAGAAAGGAAAAGAAGAGAGGAAAAGGGAATGAAAAAAGAAGGAAGGGTTTGAGAAAAGAAAGGAAAGAAGATAAAAGAAGGGAGGGAAAAAGGAAAGCAAGAAAGGAAAGAACTAAGGGTTTGACAAAATAAAGAAAGGAGGGAAGAGAAAGAAAGAAAGGAAAGAAAAGAAAGAAGAAAGGGTTTCAGAAGAGAAAGTAAGGAATTAATGTCTGCTAAATGCAACTGGTTTATATTTCACAGAATAATTATTGCTCCATAAAACATTTGCTTTTTTTGTTTTCATTTTTCCCCCTGATAATTTACACTATTCATCTCCAGACTTCTGTGCTGGTTGTCCACTAGATTGGGTCATGTGACTGTGGGGATTTGATCATTCAGTTCCAATCGTATTAGTGAGATCAGACACTAATGGTGTGGTGAGGAGAAGGTGTTCAGTTTAAAGGAGTCAGAATCTGGACTCTGTACAGGACATAAGACAAAACATCCAGAACACAGCATGTCTTCATGGAGATCAGGGGTTTTGTGTACAGGGACATTGTCATGCTGGAACAGGGATTGAATCTCTTAGTTCCAGTGAAGGAATAATGGAATGTGGGAAAGATTGAGAAGGACACACTAATAAGGTTTTCACAATCTTTTGGCCTGAGTGTATTTCTGTAAAATATTACTAGTGGGTAAAGGTCATGGTTGAACTTTTTTTTTTAATCAAATAGACGGAAATTACACCTACACAAATTAACAGAATTTGGAAATGTTATGACCTAAAGACTCAGCAGGAAATGCAAAGTTCAGAACAACAGAATTGAACGTCAAATTGCTGTGATGTTTGTACAGGCGTGCGCTCGAACATTCTCCGAATAACTGTTTGACACCGGGGGCCAGGAGGAAAGACGTTGCTATGGCAACCTGGTTCGCTTTTGAGAGATTATTGAAGGGTTATGAGGGGGAAAGACGGAAAAGGGTGATGTGTCATAAATAGATTAGCGAGATAAACAGTGGTAATGGCCCGGCCTGGGGCAACCAGTACAGCACATTACATCACAGGGAGACAAACAAGGGAACGCAATAACAAAAAAAAATGCAGAAGTTAATCATTTAAAGACTGTTTTTCTGCATTTGTGTCTTGTTAACTTAATGTTAATAGGAACTCTCGGTGGCTATGATTAGCAGAGCAGTCACTTATGCTTAGAATATCGAGCGCTGTTGGAAGCTAGGATGAAGTTTAAGAATCTGAACATGACCTTAGCATTTAATTTAATAAATAAACAAATACACAAATAAATGAAGGAAAATAAGATGTATACAATGTGCTAACCGAAGAAAGCAGCGGAAGTGGCAGCTTATTGCTTTTGGACTGCTGATGAGAAGTTTATGGGTTTAATTCCCAGCACCAACCGAGCTGCTAATGCTGGGCCCCTAAGCAAGACCCTTAACTCTCAACTACTCAGTTAGATTTAAAAAGGAATAAATGCAAGGCACTCTAATTAAAGAGATCTGACAAATAACCTTATAGAGCCTTGCTCAAGGGCCCAAAAGTGGTAGCTTGGTAGAAATGGCTCTAAAATGAATTAAGGGACAGAAAAAGGCTTTAACTGTAAATGCCTTAAAACTGTACAAATGAGGTGCAAGTTGATTTGGATAAGGGGATCTGTCAAATGCCAGCAATCACATGATAGCGGTCACATGTTTATGTCTGCTGCTAGCATTTAACACTTAGCTTAGCATTGAGAATTCAAAAGCAACGTTTACAGGAACGTATAAGGGAACATTTACAGAAACGTTTAAAGGGACGAGTAAAGAAACATTTTATAGGAAAGTTTACAGGAAAATTTAAAGGAAAGAATGTGTTGAGTAAAGTTTACAGGAACAAATAAAAAACATTCACAGCAATGTTTCTATAGCTTTTTTATTCTCATTGGGTTATATTTAGCGTATTGGGTTTAGGCCACACCCACATTTGCTTTAAATCTAAATAAGGATTGAGCGACAGAAACGGCTTGTGTCACTGTGTTACAACAATAATAAGAAATGCAACTGCAAGTTAAACCACACTGACGGAACGAAAGTAGCGAAAAAAAAGCTCAAAATTAGCCTGTTTGTTCTTACAATCAAAGCTAATAGTTGCTAACATTGTCTTAAATGATATTAAACACACACATAAATCTTTTAAAATCTCAAGATTGTTTTAATGACCATTTAAAAAACACACACACACACACACACACACATACACATACTCCAGTGGTTGGTATAGCGTGAGAGCAAATTTTGGATGTTGCTGTAATTGCTGCACTTCCTATTTCCTACGTTAGCAAGTTTAACATTTAATATAAGCTCAAATCTTCTACATTTAGATTTAAACTTACTTCTATAACCCTCATTTTGGGTTTTTTTTTTCATTTCCTCCTCTGCGGTCAGGATGAGATGAAAGGAAATTCTGATTTAATCTCAGAGAACAGATTAAAAACAAGCCTTTAGGAACCCAATGCATTTAAAAAGCTCAGCTTCTGGCAGTAAGGTGCCTCCATCTTTCCCTAGGCTTTATTAAAGATGGTGTAACCTCTGACCACAGAGCACCTCCAGTATGTCTCTCTCTTTATTAAGCGCTTCCTGTGGAGTGCTCACACTTTTCCAATCGTTCCTGGGGCGGCTCGGGCAGCGGCGAGAGCTTCTACAGCCACACATTTAGAGCAATTACGGATATTTCGGTCTGATCCCCTGAAAGTGCTGACAGGCTTCCGCAGACCAAATTCTAAAAGCAGCTGATTATCAGCGCTGACGTGACACCGGATTCTGCCACCAATTCCATGATAGCAGTCACGTGTTTATGCCTGCTGTGGAGATCTATCTATCTATCTATCTATCTATCTATCTATCTATCTATCTATCTGTCTGTTTTCTTTCTTTCTTCCTTTCTTTTTTTCTTCTGATTTTTAAAATATCATGTTACTTGAATAACTACTTGTGTCTATTGTAATACTTTCTGTAAAAGAATTTAAGAATTAGTGTGTGTGTGTGTGTGTGTGTGTGCGTGTGTGTATGGCTGCAGATCCAGTAACTCATTAAGCTCAGAGTATATAAGCTCGCTCTGAAGCCCTGTATGTAAATCTGACCTTTGATGGTCACATGTGGAGACAGAGTTTAGCTCGCTGTTGAAGAATTTGTTAAAGTAACAATTAAGCTGTTGCATTTCTGTTGCTCAGCTCCTAAGACTTTATTTAAAGAGGAAAACTAAAAGAAAGTCACTTTCAAGACACATCCTGAGGATATAAGGAGAGTCAGAGCTGATAACAACTGCACGCCTCTTTGGGATTTAAACACACTACCGGTAACAGATAATCCAGCCGTATTCATTGACAGTGAGCCACCCATGTGCCCGTCTCTCAGGATCGCTGTTTATCTACCTCTACACCGCTAAATGACTGCATTGATGTTGAAAAAACTGCAGTGACCTTAATGGCGACCGATACAGCTCGCCTCACCAGACCTCTGTGGAATTCCCACCACGTACAAAAATTGTGAAATTCTCATTGGTTGTGATGCTGTAATACAACAACAACTATCACACATCATGACCTTTGCTCTCTGACAGAAAATCTGTTAAAAACACGTCAGACACCGGAACGCTGTCTGTATATCTATCCATCTGTCTGTCCGACAATCCGTCTGTCTGACTATACATTTATCCATCTAACTAGCTGTCTGTCTGTCTAACTAGCTGTCTGTCTGTCTAACTAGCTGTCTTTCTGTCTGTCTAACTAGCCGTATGTCTATCTATCTATCTATCTATCTATCTATCTATCTATCTATCTATCTATCTGTCTGTCCGTTCATCTATCCATTCATCCATCTAACTAGCTGTCTGTCTGTTTAAGTAGCTGTCTCTCTATCTATCTATCTTATTGTCTATCTGTCAGTACTCGTGTGTGTAACTAGACAGCAACATTTCCTCCTTTTTCTCTGCACATTAAGAGAGCTTCAATGTTTACTGTAGGACGAGGACACGAATTGGGTGGCATTTTTTTGTAAAAGCAGTATAAAGTGGCTTGTGTCCCAAGTGCAGGTGTTCAGGACTGATTTATCGTTGCACATTAATCATAAGCAGGTGAAAATGAAAAGCAGATGGCAGATGTCTAAAAATAAAATGAATACGGATGTTTAAGTTAAAGCACTCTGTCTTTCCTCAGCTCAAAATGGCTGCACAGAGAGAAACATATGGCGTATTGCATATGGAGGAACAAAAAATACACTGTGTGTGTGTGTTTGGTTGGTTGTTTCTTGCTGTAAAACTAGAGGAAACTTTACTTTACTGTAAATTTCTTTATTCCTGCCCAGCCAAAAAGCATGTGACAACAGTTACACACTCTTGATTCTTGCTCATGGACAAAAAAAAAAATGCAGTTTCGATCATGTCCCGAAACACAAGTATACCTAAACATGCCCACATACAAAAATAAAAAAAATAGCTATTTTAAATTTAGTAATAAAATAAATAAATGCCACAGATCGATGTAGTCTTTTTAACTTTTTAACTGAACTGATTGATATGTTTATTTTTTGCACCCCTTATAACTATATAAGTCATTTTTACTCAAGAACTTAAACCGGCATTACAAAAAAATCTGTTTTTTCACTTTGTCTTTAATTAAAAAATGCTTTCTTCAGCCAGTAAAATTAAGCTTGTTCCTTTAGACTTTCTTTAAATTTTAGGCGGGCGGGCGGACAGACGGGCGGACAGAAAGCCAGATGGAATAACGGACAGATGGACAGACAGACAGACGAATAGACAGACGAATAGATACATGGACAAACAGACAGACAGACAGACAGACAGCTAGACTGCCTCGGTTGGCCCCTGAGTAAGGCCCTTAACCCTCCTCTGCTCAGTTGTATAAAAGAGATGCTCTGGATAAGGACGTCTGCCAAATTTCATATTAGTAAATGTAGATAGATAGATAGATAGATAGATAGATAGATAGACAAAAGCTGTAATTTTGTTTAAATAATACAGTTTTGCCCATGTCCACAGACTCCCATACACTTACACACACTGCCTGTAGGGGGCACTGTTGGTGTTTAAATGAGCTGTAGTAAAAGCTCTTGAATGGACAAAGCTACAAATAACATAAAAAGAATAACAAAGAGACTTCATGTGGACTGAAGAAAGAAAAATATGCAGTTACAATGTATTTTCTCTGTCTCTTAAACACACACAGAACAGACAAGGAAAAGAACTGATGAAATGCTTACTCGCTTTTACTGAGACTCGATCATCTGCACTAGAACAGAATGCAACTTACGAGAGCTTTGTGACTGAAGTGAAATTAAATATGAAACCCAGGTGTGTTGGTGTGATGTGGCAACAGAAGAAGAACTTCAATGCCCCTCATCATCAATCATAAATGACTCTGGAACTCTGCTGGAGCTAGGAACATTAAAGACTTTCAGTTTTGTTGTTGACGATGATGATGATAATGGCTATGATGACCATTATAAAGATGAGAATGATGACTATGATGACAATGACGATAATGATGACAATATTGATGAGGACAATAATGATGATGACGACGATGATAATGTTAATGATGATGATAATAATGATGATGACGATGATGATGACAATATTGATGATAATAATAATGATGATGGCGATGATGATGATAACGATAATGTTGACAATATTGATGATAACGATAATGATGATAATGATGATGACGATAATGATGACGATGATGATGAGACATGATAATGATGACAATATTGATGATGATGATGATAATGATGATGAATGATGATGATGATGATGATAATGATGATGACAAAAATAATGATGACAATAATGATGATAATGATGATGACGATATTAACGAAGATAATGATGATAATAATGGTGATGACGATAATACTGATGATATTGATGATGATAACAATGGCAATGATGGCCATTATGAGGATGAGGATGATGGTGATAATGATGTTGACAAATGATAATTACGATAATGATAAGGACAATGGCAATGATCCCATACGTTGACAACAATGATGATGGCTATGATGACAATAATAATAATGGTCAAAAGCAACACATCAGTCTTACATCTGTGTTCTAGCAGACAGAGTAGATTAACATAATTTACACAGTCCTTATCAATCCTCAGCTTTGATTGAGACAAAAAGCCTTTGTGTATAGAGAATGGGGGGTGGTGAAGATGTGAGTGGAGTCATCTTGGAAAAGACCAGACCCACTGGGGTCAATTATGGGTAGAAGGAGCTCTAGAAGATTTATCTTAAAATTTCAGGGTGTGGGGAGCTTCACAAATAGGAGGACGGTGCAGGATGATGCCAAACTGGTGCAGCTGCTAAAGCTAATCTAGCTCCTACAGATGGATGGAAACATGGATAGATAGATGAACAAATTGACAAACAGACAGCAAACAGTTAAAAGGACAGACAGCAGACAGATGGAATGGCAGACAGACAGATAGACAGACAGCTGGCAAATAGAAGAACAGACAGAAAAATGGATGACAGATGGCAGGACAGATGGAATGATAGACAGACAGAAGTAAGAACAGACGGCAGACAAATGGAAGGACAGACAGAGACAGATAAGATAGATGGATGGATGGATAGATAGACGGATGGATGGAGGGATGGATGGATGGATGGATGGAAGAATGGATACATTGATGGAAAAATGTAAGGGAGGAAGTAAGAAAGGAAATAAGTAAATAACTTATTTTTTACTCTGTTCTCTACATAATAAAATAACAAATTTTAAGTTTATTGAAATGACAGAAACTATCAGAAAGTCCAAACTGAATCGCTTTACCTCTAAGGTGCATGAACTGTCATATTTCCTCACTAATGTTGTGTTATGTGAATGGCGAACATGTGACTGAGGAACGAGTGAATAAATTATGGGAAAGGAGAAGTAAAAGAGCACAGTGAGAGATAGGGAGCGAAAGAGCGAGACGGATGGGAGTGAGGCGACACAAAACTGATGATATGGTAATAAAACTGTCAGCTTTCTCCAACCTGGACCCCACAGGGCAGACACACTGTCCGAAAGATAGAAGATAGAGACAGAAAGAGATAGTGAGAGACAGAGAGAGAGAGAGAGGAATAAAGATTCTATCTGTTCCAGTCTGTCTTTCTCCATTTCTTTCTCTCTTTCTCTCAACACTAATGTGGTCTTTTGTAAAAGATACTGCATAAGGCGCACCAGAGCAGAGAACACCTTGTTCGCCGTCTTGTTTGTCAAACCGTACAGTGAAAAGGTCTCCCTGTGTGACACATTTAAAAAAGTATAAATGCCAGGCATCATCTCCAGTCTCTCGAACCATCTGTCCTTAATGACAGCATGTCTGTATCCGCTGGTAGAAAAAAGCATGGATTGGCGTTCAAGGCCACCCTTTGTTCTACTTAGTTAGCAACTTTTACTGTTTTGTCCACCGCTGATTACCTGGATCAGGTGTGTTTAGTCAAACAAATGCTGGAAGATACCATCTCTGATAAGAGTGAAGTAGAAGAAGACTAAGTTAGCTGGTACCTTCTAGCTGCCCATGAAGCTCCTCCATGATGCACTGATTTAACTAAACACAGCAAAGTGTTGAACGATGTACAGTTCATGTAAGTAGACGAGGGGTGGGTCTACCAGCCACTGTTGCTGAATCTGCTTAATACTGCCAAAAACATTTCAGTGAATGAGACATCTAAGAAATGTCGTTTAAATATGTGTTGCTACAAGATTTTGCTTTATTTCTAAACCCATGGTAGAACTGTGAGGGGCGCATGGTTAGTGGTCAGCGGTTAAGGAGACTGCTTGTTAAAAGATCATGGTTTCATTACCTAGCATCACCAAGCTGACATCGCTAAGCCCCTGAGCAAGGCCCTTAGCCCTGATCTGATTAGTTGAATGAAAAAATAACATAAGTCTTCCCTGCCAAATTCTGTAAATGTATTAATCAGAACAGTTCCAATTCCAGGACCACCAAGCTGCCACTGTTGGGTCCCTAAGCAAGGCCCTCATATAAAACCAAGATAAATATAAGGGTGTCTGCCAAATGCCATAAATGTATATGTATAAATCAGAAGGTTCTAATTTCAAATCCCAGGAACACCAAGCTGCCAATGTTGGGACCTTAAGCAAGTCCTTAAATTACAACTGCTTAGTTTTAGGTCACTCTGGACAAGCGTGTCTGCTAAATGATATAAATGAATGAAATATAAACTAGTAGTGTACAGCACAGTAATAGAGACATCACATGAGGTAAATGAACCAGGAAATCAGTAGAAAATAACTGAATGAATAGAACTATGGAGGCTTAGGGGCCCAACTATGGAGGCAACGTATTTTGGGCTAGATCACTATCCTGGTGCTGTATCTCTGTATAAAGCATTACATTTGCATTATGCTTAAAAGCATTATTTCCACCTAAAAATCTTTTCAGACTAAGAAAAAGAAACAATCATACCAACCAACAGATCAATCCATGAATCTTCAGTACTGTCTACCACATAGTTTGTTTGTTTGACTTTGTTTCCAGGCAATCAGACGACACAATTACAGGCGATTTACCTGCCGAGGTGGAAGGCGTGCTCCTGAGGGCTTCTGGATAATGGCTTTCAGTGTGACTGACACTGCCGATGACTTGAGATGACACCAAGTGAGCGCGGCTAACCTTCGAATAGCTTCAGGAGTCTCTGTGACGATGACAGTTCATTAACTTGCCAAACCCATGGACATCGCAAAGCAAACGGCAGTCCGATTCAGCCGGACGTGGAGAGAAGTCAGGAGAATGGACGGAAGGCTCCAGATTACACATGCCTCAAATACAACACATCTAATTTGTATCCCATTCTTCATTTGTTAGTTCTGAGATCTAACAAGCATGTTAGGGCTAAGTTTAATTTCATAGCCAATTGGATTCAAGTGCAAACACCACCTAAAATTCAAATAGCTTAAACTAAAGTAAAAAAAATAAAGAGACCTTTAGACCCGATGTTCCCTTAGCCATGTTGACGTCCAGATAATAAGAATGGTTGATGTTTTCAAAAGTCATTTTTCAGTTGTACAAACCTGACTTTTATGTTTGACTATATTATTTTCAAAACTCAGCAGCTTGCTTGATCCTACAAAAGAAAGACTGACCAAATTGCCCCTGTCCTACTACCTTCAATGGCTTCCGGTTTCTATGCACATTCACGTCATGATACTAACTCTCACTCATAAAGCTCTCCATAATCTTGGTCCTGCATATCTATCTGACTTGCTTCTGCATTATCTTCCTGTCTGTTTTTTAAGATCCTCTAGTGAGGGATTGTTAGTTTTGTCTGGTGACTATGGGAGCTAGGTCATTCAGTGTTGTGGCTTCCAGATTGTGGAATGCCCTTTTCCAAAACATTCGAAAAGCATCCTCCATTTCCTCATTCATTAACCTCTTAACCTCAAAATGTTACTCTTCAATTCTTAGTCTGTAAATAATTTATTTATATTCTCTTTGTTCTTCTAATATAACCGTGTAAGCTGTCTTTGTATATTACTCTCTTCTTTTGTATGTTCTGTTTTTAAGTATTGTTGAGGTTTTTTTGTTTCTGTTTTTAAACCTGACATGTAAAGCGACCATGGGTGTTGGAAAGGTGCAATATTTAAATAATTCCTTTTTTAAATTATTATTATTATTATTATTATTATATCACACAACTAATTTGGTTCAATTGAAAGCACACATTCATCTAGAAAAGACCCTGTATGCTGCAATATTTTAAGGTTTCTTCATTGGAGGCCATAAACTCTATGAAGACATGTGGTGTTCTTGCTTGGACTCAACCCCTTTAAACTAAACACCTTTTAGGATGAACTGAAACCTGGAATGAACCCCAGACTTTCTCACCTTAACATTAGTGTCTGATCTTAATTATATTATTGCAGCTGAATGATAAAATCTGCACAGTCACATGACCCAGTCTAATGAAAAACCTACGCAGAAATGAACCAAGACAAGCAATGCTTTGTCAAAATATTTTGCTAATACGTGACTGCTGGATTATAATTCTTATGGAACATACGATGGGAACATGGGACCTTAGGAGCTATGTGAAATTCCTTTATGGACAAGATAATGTGAGAAGATAACGATCTGAGATCACAGTGTTTCAATTCATCAAGATTTATTCATGAAGAAGTTTTGGGGGGGTTGAGTCACAGTCAGGGCTCTGTGCAGAACACTCGAATTCCTTTACAGTTTGAAATCCAAACAACATACTTAGCGATAAGGGGCTTTGTGCAAAGGGGTGTTGTCCTGCTGGAAGAGGGCTGGAGAAAAAAAAAATCTAAACTAGAGCATACAGGGACATTCTGGTCTAGGTCATGCAGCCGTCTTTGTGGCAATGGGGAATAAATATTGTTTTAGTTACCACATTTATAAACTGTACATACCTAAGGAACATGGTTATCTGGAAGTCTGGGGATCTAGAAAGGTAGTCTGGGAAGTGAAGTTAAATTTAAAACCCAGCATATAAATTAAACAGTAAACACCTACAGGGTTCAGGGTTTAAAATGCGGCTACAGGATTGCCAACAGGTGCCCGGAAGCATGATCTCACTTTTTTTTTTTTTTTAATTATTATTATTTTTTTCAATAAAACTGTTTGTACAGCACATTGGACAATCTTGATAATATTTAAATGCTTTATTTTTAAAAGAAAAGATCCAAGAAATTCAAGGTAATTGCTCTGTATGGTTTGAAAGAAGTTGTGGCACCAAGCCTTTGACTTTAGAAAGGTGACACTTTCGAACGAGGTGTATGCGTCTCTTTTCAGAGCCAAACGCGAGAACCTGGCAAGACGAGGAGCGTTCACACTGAGCACGAGACAGAAAAACTAACACCTATGAATTATGGATTATTCTGTGTGGCTTCACCTAAATGACGGTTATTGAAAGTGACTCGCAGCCTTCCCTCCGTCTTTCTTCTCCGAGACAAACTCATCGAATTGTAGAAATTAACACTGACTCGAAATCTCCTTTCCCTCCTTCATTCCTTGTTAGAGACAGATACACACCCATACTCAGACATTGACTTCAGTTAAATTGTGAGTCAGTCATGCTAGTTAGGGTGCACAAAGAGTAATAGACAAACCCTCAGACCGCACACACATTTTAGCATCGCTGCGGTGATGTGAGGTGACAGGGTTTGTAGCATAATTAAGTGGGATGGAGGTTTATCCAGGATTAGTGTGTGAAGGCAGACTGAGGAAGAGGTGCAGGATAAACAGGCTTCCTCTTCCCAATGCAGCTCAGAGCTTTGATGTGTTTTGCTGCAAATGAGCATCGCTCCTGCATGGCATCATTCTGTAAGCGACCTTCTTACACTGCAGCAATTTCTAGCTAGGATCCCTCACTCCGCTCGTCTGTTTGCATATATATAATATATATATAAATCAAATTTAGACTGTTCGTCTTTGGTGTTAAATATGTTAATTTGTTTAAGCACTACAATAAAAATAAGCTTTGATATTAATACTTACCTGAGGCAAGGAAAATATTACATTTTTTAAATTACACATCAGGTAATATCTGATAAAGTTTGCATAAAGAGGCTGTCTATATTGATCTGATATACACAGCAGTTGTTCATTTAGGTTGGTTACTGAGGGGGGCGTGGCCTCCGGTTCTGTCAGTTCCAGTAAAAGGGGCATTTCCTCAATCTTTGTCAGTTCTAGTGAGGTAGGTGTGGCTTCTTAGCTTACTAGTGTAATTGAAGATAGTGTAGATATATTATTTGCCTCTCTGTGTAAAAAAGTGGGCGCGGTCCTAGAGTGCGTTGGTTCTATAGAGGGGCATGTAGCATCTGCAGCTGTCAGTCTGTCCTTATAATTGCAGTCAGTGCCAAAGAAGGGCGTGTGGCCTCGTTGCTATTTAGTTCTAGTGAAAGGGGTGTGGCCTATTTGCTATTTAAGGTGAAGACTGGTGAGTCTTTTTAAAATTCAGCCCAGGAAGTGTGGAGTTTTTGCAGCTTAGTCGAAGTAATGAGGGCGTGGCCACTTTTCCATTCAGTTTAAGTAAAGAAGTGGAACCTATTTTTAGTCCAAGCAAGGGGGTGTGGCCAAAGCTGTATTGTCCAAATTATGTTGGCCTCTGAACCATTCATGTGAAGTGGGCATAAAACATATAACCATAAAGCATTTCTAGTCTGTATAGATAAATATACAATTCACAATTACACTACGTGTACAATTATACTACAGCAATCTCTCTCTCTCTCTCTCTCTCTCTCTCTCTCTCTCTAATTTTTCCACCTATAGCTCACTCTTCCTATTTGTGTCACTCTCTGTGCAGTTTGTTTGTGTGTGTGCGTGTGTGTTTGAAGGAGGATTTTACAGGTGAGCTGCAGTTTTCCGCTTGCCCTTTAAACCTGAAGCTTTGTGTGGTGTGTGTCAGTGGGCAGTACGCAGTGTGTCTGTGTAATCCTACTGAAAAAATGAAAGAGGCAAAAACGTGGCTCAAAGACAAAACTCAAAAACAGACGCTTACACTTCCTGTGTTTGTTTGATCCCTTTAAGCTTCTCCTAAAAGAAAAACAAGAAAAGATGGACAGGAAGTAGCGGTGTGTGTGTGTGTGTGTGTGTGTGTTGATCTTTCATCAGGATTAGGAAAGATTAAAGAATCATACAGTAGGTGGGAAAAATCGACTTGAATGTACCCCTTTTACCCAAATTTATCTCTTCATATATCCTCAATCCATACATCCTCTCTCTCCAGCTCTCTTTCACACTCTCTCTCTCTCTCTCTCTCTCTCTCCATGCATAAACCTGCATGTACTTTTCTCGCTATAATTCTTTTTTCTCTCATATTTTCTTCTGCCTACCCTTAACTCTCACTTTTTTTCCTTCTTTGTTTTTTCTCTCTATCCATCAGTCTGTATGTTCAGTAACTCGGTTCAGTAACTCGGTTTCTCTTTCTATCCATCATGTTATGTTATTTATCCCTTAATATTTGCATACCTCTCTCTCTCCATCACTGTTGTTCATTTAGCAATCTTTCCCTTTCTCTTTCTCACTAAAACTATATTTCTTTTTTCTCTACATCATTCACCAGTCTTACTGTTCCTCTAATTTTCCTCCTTTTTTTCTGTCTCATCAGTCTCAATATCTCACTGTCTGTCTCTCTATCAGTCTCAAATTTCTCACTGTCTGTCTCTCTATCAGTCTCAAATTTCTCACTGTCTGTTTTTCTTTTACTTCTATTAGTCTCTATCTTTTACTGTCTGTCTCTCTATCAGTCTCAAATTTCTCACTGTCTGTCTCTCTATCAGTCTTTATCTTTCACTGTCTGTCTCTCTATTAGTCTCTATCTTTTACTGTCTGTCTCTCTATCAGTCTCAATCTCTCACTGTCTTTCTCTCTATCAGTCTCTGCCTTTTACATCTGTCTCTTTATCAGTTTCAGTCTTTTTACTGCCTGTTTTCCTATCAGTCTCTGCCTTTTACATCTGTCTCTTTATCGGTCTTTAATCTCTCACTGTCTGTCTTTCTATCAGTTTCTGTCTCCCAGTGTCTATCAGTTTCTGTCTCTCACTGTCTGTTTCTCTATCAGTCTCAAATCTCTCACTGTTTCTCTATCAGTTTCTGTCTCTCACTGTCTGTCTCTATCAGTCTCTTCCTTTCATGTCTGTTCCTCTATCAGTCTGTCTCTCATTGTCTTTCTCTCTATCAGTCCCTATCTGTCATACTCTGTCTTTTTATCAGTCTCTGTCTCTCAGTCTCTGTCTCTAACTCTCTATCAGTTTCTGTCTCTCACTGTCTGTCTCTCAATCAGTCTCTGTCTCTCACTGTCTGTCTCTCTATTAGTCTCTATCTCACTGTCTAAATACTAGCAAGGTCAAAGTTCTTTAAGAGAAGACAAGACAGAGATAGAGAGAAAGACAGATGTGTGCGATGGTTAATTTTTCATCTTTTTACTGTATAACAGCACCTTTTAGCAGCACAGGAAGGGGAGGGGCCAGTGTTGTGTGTGTGTAGGGGGGGCATAAGGGTTTGGAGGGGTAACAATGCTCATTTGCGATACAAAGCGAGGGGCAAACAAGGAGCTTCACCCTCATTTAGCTCCAGCGTCACCAGATCGAATCCGAAATTACCAACATAGTGAGGTCATTCGATTTGAAGAGCGAGAAATGAGAACAGTAATAAATGAAAGAAGAGAGCTGTGTGTGTGTGTGTGTGTGTGTGTGTAAGAGGGGTGTTTATGCTGACCATTATTTGGGCAAATGGCACATGTTCGAAGCTGAAAAATAATGAGAGTGGATGGAAAAGAACATTGCCAGGAAGCACCTGATCATTGTGTGTGTGTGTGTGTGTGTGTGTGTATGTCTGGTTTAGATTTCACTCTATAACATTAAGTAAAATTTATTATGATGTATTTAATAAGATAATATATTTCAACTCGTAATTATTCTATATGATTTAGAATAAAATCTTCCAAAATTATGGCTTTTGCTCAAAATCATGTTAAATAATTATCTAATTGGTGATTTAGTGGTTAAGATTTTAGACTAATACCAGAAGGACCCGGGTTTGATTCCCAGAACCACCAAGCCACCACTGTGGGCCCCTGAGCAAGGCCCTTAACCTTGTATAAAAAGATATAAATGTAAATCATCTGCTTAGAGCTGTGAATGTAAATTATGACGAATTTACATAAAGTTGGATTATTAGATTAAATTTCTTTTAAAATCGTAGTTAAAAAAAATTATAGATCTAAATAATCCAGTTAAATAATCTAGTAAATTCATTATATTCATTAAATTGTAATTAAAATGACAGAATTTTATACATTCAATGAAATTAGAATCAAAATTTTGTCATTTTCATTAAAATCAAATTAAATCTTAATTCGAATCAATCAATTTCAATTAAATTCAAGGTCAAATCAAAATCCAGAAAATTATAATAAAATTTATCGAGGTATAATAAATTCATCAAAAGGTATTTAAAATCATTCATTTGTACTATTTGCTTCATTTTGCTGTATAAAGTGAGTTTGAATAAAAGTATTGGCACCCTATGAATAAGGAAGCTTAATGCTGGAAAAAAATATGGCTGCCCAGCTAAAGCAATTAAATTACGTTTAATGTCGTCAGCAGCCATGTTGGTTTGATGGGAAATTCGGCAGAAAATTTCCAATCTTAAAAACTTTATTTGCATTTAATTAGTATTAAAAAAACATTGTTCCTTGTAGTTAAATTACACTCGTTTAACATCATTTAAGTTTTGTGCAAAAAATGCGCTGTTGTGATGTAAAGTATGTCATGTGTCAATCTTAAAATGGCGGATGTAGTATGTTAGCTAGGGTAGGCTACCTTTACTGATCCCGAAAGGCCGACAATTATCTGTAAAACTAGCTTTGGATTGTCACACAAACAAACACCAAAAATGAAAACCTTTTTGTTTATGCTAAATTTATCATTACGTTTAAACACTAGCTGAATATCTGATGTAACGGCCTTTCCTGTCGAAATCTCACCGCGCTCCAGTTTCTACCGCGGCCTTGCTAAACTTTTCCCAAATGCTACAAACGTCTGAGCTTACTTTTTAACTTTAAAAGAAAAATAGTGTTCTTTCCAGGAACGGCAGCTTCATAATAATATCGTTAGCGGAGGTGTTTGCGTGTTTTTGCGTTTTTCATTACGGAGCTATAAGGACCTTATAAACGTGCACAAACAATGCAATTCTCTGTATGAGATTACGGAACCCTGGAGCTCAGGTAATAAGCGCAGCTCGGAGTCGTCGTTAGGAACTCGGCATCGAGCGGGAACTAATTTATTGCATTTTAAAAAGCACAAGCAGCGGATTGCGAGTCTCTTTCGGTACAACATTCATCACGAGGAGAGAGAGCAAGAGAGAGAGAGAGAGAGAGAGAGAGAGAGAGAGAGAGAGAGACAGAGAGAGAGAGAGAGAAGAGGAGAGAGAGAGAGAGAGAGAGAGAGAGAGAGAGAGAGAGAGAGAGAGAGAGAGAGAGAGAGAGAGAGAGAGAGAGAGAGAGAGTCTGCTTCAGGTGTGTGTTGGGAAGCAGCTGGTTTCATATCTGTGACTGCAGGGTATAAAAAGAGAAAGAAAGTAAAGAAAAAAGAAAGAGAGAGAGAGAGAAAAAAAGAGGCCAACTTTTTAATTATGTTTCATGCTGATGTTCTTCATAGGCCCTTCAGGACAAAACCGTGAAAAGAAAAACAATTACAAACGTGTTTATTCTTTTAGTGGAAAAAAGTCTCCTGGGCCCCGCCAATATCACTCCATTTCTTTTTTTTCTTCTTTACCATTACCTTTTTATTTCCTATTCTATCTTTACTTCTGCTTCTCTATTAATTGCTGTCAAGATCTTTTCCCTTTTTTGGTTTCTTTTCTATCAGTTGGTCTTTTCCTTTCCTCCAGTTTTTATTTTTTTGTTATTCATCTTCTTCTTTTCCTTCATCGTTCCTCCTTCTTAATTTTTTTCATGTCGTTCTTTTTTCTCTTTAAAGCTCTACTTTTTGTATTTGTAATAAAATAAGTATGTGTGTCTCTGTGTGTGGATTTGTATATGTATCTGTATATATGTGTGTTTGTATATAAGAGTATATGTGTGTCTCTCTTTATTTCTTTCTTTCTTTCTCTATCTCCCTCACTTTCTCTCTCTCTCCTTTTCTTCCCTCTCTCTCTCTTTACCCTCCAAACATCCAGCCACATGAACTCTCTGCTCGGTCCACGCGGTGCCGTCACACACACCCCACCATTCGACCTTGTGCAGGACAAAGAAAAAAACTGAAAAAAAAGTAAACAGATTAAAGTTTTGGTCATCAATCAAAGTGCAAATGCTGTGCTGGTGAAAACAAGCAAGAGTAAAAAGTCCGGAAAAAAAAGAAGTTGGAACAAACGGTGACATCAAGGATGTCGATTTTTTAAACTGAGGATTTAAAAATGAAATATTAGGGCCCTGCTCAGGGGCCCATGAGCAGCAGCTGGGTGGTGCTGGGAATTGAACCTATGGCCTTCTGATCAGCAGATGAACACTTGATCCACTTTCTCTGAAAAACTATGTTAAAATCTGCTCAATAATTATGTTAATTTATTATTTTTATGCAGAATTGAGTGTTTTAATCAGTAATAAAACAACATAAAAGATCTGTTTGATGATCATAAAATGTTTTACAAGCGTTGTGTTGCATCATGTCGTTGATTAGTTTCCGAGACCAGCGTGTGCTCGGATATTTTATTTCTTTTTGTATTTTTAAAATTTTCTTTTAAAATCCTTCTTTTATTTTATTATGTTTTACTCCTCTTTGTCTGTTCGTCTGTCTTTCGTCTGCCTTGTACTAGTGTCACACCAAATCAAAGAAAACTTTATTGTACGTATTTTTTTCTTTCTTTTTTTCTCTCTTACACACACACACACACACACACACACATGTAGTTCACTTTAATAAAACATGCTGTCTGTGGAGGCTGTGGTGGCCGGAGCGGGAGGAAGTGGTTATACAACCATGACTGTATGGTTGTGTGTTATTACTGGCAGCGTGTTATGAAATAGCAGTGCCGCTGAAACCACACACACACACACACACACACACACACTCTCTCTCTCTCTCTCACTCTTTTATCTTTCCCTGCACATGACCTCTTTTCAAACTAATGCATGACAAGTTTTTTCAGACCACAATTCCTCCGAGCGTCTCACATGATGTAACGTTTAATGCAGCGAAATTAGAAATCAGACAAGCAGGTCAATTAACACAGGATAATTAATATGACAAGACAAGAACGACACACGAAAAGGAACAGCAACAATGGAAAAAAAGTCCCATACTGACCATAGTGACATGTGGATATTAAATAAGAACCAAGCAGGTCATGTGACACACACACCCTCATCTCTCATCTAGTCGGACTTACTTTTATCTTATTTTTACTCCAATCTGAGCAGCTGAGGGTTGAGGGTCTTGTTCGTTTGCCCAGCAGTGGAAGTTTGGTGGTGGAAATAAAACCCATAATCTTCCGGTCAGCTTCAGAAATAAACTTTATGATATGTTTTATTTTTATTTTATTATTAACTTAGGCAAAATGGTGGCAGACGGTCAATAGAAGGGTGCTGTAGCACCGCCTCACCAGAAAAGAAAGCTAGTTAACATGTTAATAATAAGTTACATTTTTATTGCAAAATAAAATAATTTACTCGTATAGTTCCACTGTTAGTGGATGCTGTTAGAAGAGAACTGGATGGCCAACGTGTTTTTCCGATTTTTACACAAATATAGTTTTGGTTTCTTGCCGCTGTTGCTTTTGGCTTTCCTAGTTGGGGACACTAAATTGTCCTTGTATTGACACACTCTCTATTGAAGATCCATAAACTTGTGACTTGAGCGTGAGCTGTAATTGGTTTGGTATAAATAACTCTCTTACCTTTGTTGTTATGGAATAAATATTGTTGTTATATTTTTGGCCTCTTAACTAGTCTCAATCCCACTGGATGTGAAGTCATGCCTTTTGTTGTTTTCCACTCCCTCTAGTGGACACCATTAGTATGACAGCCTTTATCTCTGAATCTGCCTGATATAAATGGCTGAAGCACCAGTTGCCCACTAATTGCACCGGAAAGTTTAAAGTGGCTGGTTTACGGTACGAGCTGTTGCTATGGAAACGATAACTTATTACAAAGTTACAATACAGCCAGCGTTTTTATTAAAGAAGATTAAAATTAATTCACTGAAAATCAGCACCACAATAGGAAAACCTATTCAGAAATGAAAATAATAAAATTGTGTGTGTGTGTGTGTGTGTGTGGTACACAGGGTTTGTGAACAGGTGAGATACAATAACACATTCCTGTGCGGTCGCTCTGTGTTCAGATAATCGTCTGTCATTTTCTGTCTTTCCAGACAGAAAGTCATTGGCTTTGCAGTGCATCACACACACACACACACACACACACACACACACACAAAAACACAAAAACACAAAGATATGTTTGCAGATAAGAGCCAGATGAAGTCTGCCTGTCTACAGGGAAGCTTTCCACTTATCCCTCGTTTTTCTCTCATACGCTTACGCTCCACCCATCCAGGATGTGACTCCCACCGGCCGTGCAGGGTTTCGGAGGAGTCTGACAGGCTCGTCTATCATAAGTCACACACACACACACACACACACACACACTGAAGACTGGGTTATGAAGAGAGAAAGAGAGAGAAAAGGGAAAAAAAATAAAAGAAGAGAGAGAGAGAGAGAGAGAGAGAAAGAAAGACAAATAGAAAGCAAGAGAGAGAGAGAGACAGAGAGAAAGCGAGAGAGTGAGGGAGCGAGAGAGAGAGAAAGAATAAGAGAAAGAAAAAAGAGAGGAAGCGAGAGAGAGAGAAAAAGCGAGAGAGAAAGACAGACAGAGCTAGAGATGATGGTGCAGAGACATTTAGACAGAAACAACTGAACAAATCATCAGAATTAACATAGAAACTCTGAAAATATTAGAATTTTTATTCGTTATCGTTTCCACGGCAACAGCTCCTTCACAGGAATCGGTAAACCAGCCACTTCGCATGCTGCATAAACTAATGATACGATTATAATAAACAGATTACATACTGACCGGAAGATCACTGGTTCTATTTCCAGTAGCACCAGACTGTCATCGCTGGGCCCCTGTGCAAGGCCCTTAACTCTCAACTGCTTAGTTGGATATAAAAGAGATAAATATAAGTCGCTCTGGATGAGGGGAGGGGGGAGGGGGGGGGGGGGTAGGGGGGGGGAGGGTGGGGGGGGGGGGGGGGGGGGGGCTGTTTTGAAAGAAATAAAAAAAATAAAAAAAAATGTCACTAAAGTGGTGCTGGTGGTTTGGAAGACATGCACAATATCGTTTTTGCGTACAGATTGACAGGTCTAGAATTTATAGCTCCTCCCTCTATCTACAGTATCTTTCTGTACTTTAGTTTTTTTCTTAATGTAATAGAAATAAAATTAAAAGATCTGTTTATTCCGTTTTTGGTTGAGACAATTTCAATCTATACACACGCCTCAAATCTTATGTTTTAACTCGGCATTAATCATTGATAACTAACCCACCCACTGACTACTGAGGGTTTTAAACAAGTTACAGAATGGAAAAACTAGGCAAAATTTATTCTTTCTCTCACTACCGAATCTCTCCATCTCTCACTACCGATCCTCTCCTTCTCTCACCACCGTTCCTCTCCTTCTCTCACCACCAATCCTCTCCTTCTCCCACCAGCGATCCTCTCCTTCTCTCACCACCAATCCTCTCCTTCTCTCACCACCGTTCCTCTCATTCTCTCTCTCACTACCGATCTCACTCCCCTGATCTTCCACATCTATTATTCGACCGATCCTCTCCTTCTCTCACCACCGATCCTCTCCTTCTCTCACCACCAATCCTCTCCTTCTCCCACCACCGATCCTCTCCTTCTCCCTCCTCCTTCTCCCACCACCGATCCTTTATTTCTCTCACTACTACCGATCCTCTCCTTCTCTCACCACCAATCCTCTCCTTCTCCCACCACCGATCCTCTCCTTCTCTCACCACCGATCCTCTCCTTCTCTCACCACCGACCCTCTATTTCTCTTACCACCGACCCTCTATTTCTCTATCACCACCGATCCTCTATTTCTTTCACCACCGATTCTCTATTTCTCTCACCACCGATCCTCTCCATCTATCACCACCAATCCTCTATTTCTCTCACCACCGATCCTCTATTTCTCTCACCACCGATCCTCTCCATCTATCACCACCAATCCTCTATTTCTCTCACCACCGATCGTCTATTTCTCTCACCACTGATCCTTTATTTCTTTCACCACCAATCCTCTATTTCTCTCACCACCGATCTTCTATTTCTCTCACCACCGATCCTTTATTTCTCTCACCACCAATCCTCTATTTCTCTCACCACCGATCCTTTATTTCTCTCACCACCAATCCTCTATTTCTCTCACCACCGATCCTCTCATTCTTTCATCATCAATCCTCCCCTTCTCTCACCACTGATTCTTTATTTTTCTCACCACTGATCCTTTTTTTCTCTCACCACCGTTCCTCTCATTTTCTTAGTAGCGATCCTCTCCTTCTCTTACCACTGATCCTCTCCTTCTCTTACCACTGATCCTCTCCTTCTCTCAGAGTCGAAGTTAATCTAAACAAAGGTACAAACTAGAAGTCCAGCCCTTCCTGATCAGGAATCATAATAATTTTTTTGTGCATTGTTTTTTTTCAAATCAAATCACCATAGCAACATCATTACATCTACAAGCAGAACAAGTGCCATAACTTCAATAAAGGATCGAGCACAGAGTCATTTTGTCTAGTCCTCAGCTTCTAATTGAAGCTAATTTTAGCAGCTCCTCTGCTGCAGGTTGTCAGTGCTCGTACAGTAGGTGGTTCGAGAAACTTTCTACAGATCTTGACTGGACCTTATAAGGAACCATTTAAAGAACGGTCTTTCTTACTAACTTCTTACCTTACGTCCTTGAATAAAAATTGTTTTGTCATTCTGTTTTTTGAAAACTTTTCTTTCTAAACCCGTCAATGTTGTTCTAATGTTAACCTTTTAGTAACCTGAGAACCTCAAGTCCTCTGTTATTGATTTCGTTGGAAGTGTGGAAGTTTTTGTTTGTTTTTTATATATAAGGTTATATTCTTCTTATTCCATTATACTGTATATTTTTGTAATTTGTCAGCATATCATCTCAATCCCCCCCCCCCCGTTTTCCATGGCTATTTGTCTCCTCTATTTCCTCTACTCCCCAGCTTTTTCTCCGTCCTGATTCCTGTCTTTCTCTCCACTAGGTGGCACTGTGGTATCAGGAAATTGTATTCAGAAAGAAGATCGGGTGAGAATAGGATGCGATGGAGGGAGTCTGATGGATGAGAGAGGAGGGATGGAGTGGTAGAGAGAGGGAGAGCAGGGTGCAGACTCTTCTAAGAGTCGAATCCAGTTATAAAGCCATTACGGTGGATAAATAAGCTCAGAGAGAACGGAGGAGCCGAGCAACGAGCGGGCCAAGAAGATTCTGGAAAAACACGTGCAACACATTGGCACAAAAAACAAACAAGGTTCTCTCTGTGTGTGTGTGTGTGCGCTGATCTGAAATGTGGCCAGGTGAAATGTGGACAGAGATCGGAGTGTGTGTGTTTGAGGGTCAGGCTGAGATTTCAGACATGGAAAGGGTCACTGTCAACACACACCCACACACACACACACACACACACACCTATAGATACAGTTTTCCTTCCCTATACATTTCAGTATTTTGAACCATCCTGGTCTTTCTCTCTCTCTCTTACTCACTCACTTACTCAATCATTCACACAACACACACATCTGTACTTAGATAATATTAGTACTTAAACATCATCTTTAATATAACTACATACGTTCAATTCACAGCGCTGTAAAAGTCTGCATTCTGATTGGTCGAAAAATGTTGACTTTTCTATATATATATGTTCCTGCTTTAAGATTTGTATTATAAAACAACACCCATATATTTTAAACCATCTGTTAAATCTATTAGCTTTAGCTTAAAACAGATAAACCTGGAAATTAGCCATGTTTGCAGGAAAGTATAATCAGATTTGACCTATTTCAGTCCCCAAAAAGTCCTGCCTAATTTGGATGGCGTTATATCTCAGCGGACTGCTACATATTCAAGTGTTTGTTTTCCAGGTCGTTCACTTTGCCGGGGGTTATCTGAAACGCACCGATAGAATTCTACAGCAGTAAATAAACAGAACCTGGCTGCCATATTTTAGCCGTAGCTTTGTGTGTATCTGAGTTGAATCAGCCACTCATTTTATCAGAGTTAATAAAAGGACTGAGCCATTAGGACTCGAAACAGAATGAATTTATTCAGACCCTTAGTTCAATAAATGAAGTGTGCGAGTGTGGCTTTGTTTGTTTGGATGTTTTTTCGGTTAGACACCAAGCTAGTTGGGTAGAATCGGCTGTAGCAACTACAACACTTTCACCAGACGTTTGGATTAATTTATGGCGTTTGGCACATGCTTTTATCTGAAGCGACTTAATGCGGGAATTAAAATGTGAATTATTGTAAAAGTGGGATTGTGAATAGAGACTAATTATGCAAATGTATGCTAATAACCTTTCATTTTTTACTACTCAGAGCACACACTTCTTTAAAACTGACTTGACAAAGACTCGTCTTTTAAAAGGTTGATGTATTTTTAAAAGACTGAGTTACAGAGGCCACAACAGACAAAGAAGCCACACCTCTTGTGAGATCACAACCACCTTAGTAACAATGGCAGCTACAAAGGCCAAACTTTTATCAAAAGTTATAACTGACACAAGGGTCATGCATCTCTTATCACAGTCACAAAAGCTACAACTGCTTTAATGGTAATAACTGACACAGAGACCACACCTCCTTCGGTAGTAATAAGTTAAAGATACAATAAGTTAAAGAGTTATAACAGACACAAAGGCCACACTGCCTTTAAAAATAATGACAGACACAGAAGCCACACCCCCTTTGGTAGTACTAACAGACTGCCATAGACCGACAGGTTAGTCACACCCCTCTAGTAGTAATAGGGATGTGGTGACTCAGTGGTTAATGACAGACAGGTTAGTCACACCCCTCTAGTAGTAATAGGGAAGTGGTGGCTCAGTGGTTAAGGTGTTGAACTGCCAATTGGAAAAGTGGGATTTGATTCCCAACACCACCAAGTTGCCACTGTTGGGCCCCCGATCAAGACCCTTTACCCCCATTTCCCCAGTTGTATAAAAAAGCTGAATGTAAGTGACTCTGGATAAGTGCATTCGCCGAATGCCGTAAATTTAAATGTAATGACACTCACAGGGGCCACACCTATATAATAGTAGTAACGGCAGTCAGAGGCCACACTCATTTCAGTAGTAATGACACTTACAAAAGCCACACCCCCATTAGTAGTTTTAATAGACACAGAAGCCACTCCTCCTTTAATAATGATAATATACAGGGACCACACACACCTTTTCAGTAGTACTAACTGACATTAGCCACACCTCTTTCAATATTAGCAACAGACACTGAGGCCACACCCCTTTCAATATTAGCAACAGACACAGAGGCCACACCCCCCCTTCAGTAGCATGGGTAAAGAAATTTGTTCCTCACACTTCTCCTCGCTCTCCTTTTCCCTGTTTTGTGCTTTGCCCCGACTCGCTCAGCCTTTTTTAGGTTTGCTTGAATTCCGATACCCAGATAAGATGAGGAGATGAGGAAATGACAAGCCTCTGGCAGTCCTGCCTAGTAGAAAACAGTAAAGAAAGTGAGGTTAAAGACAGGGTCAGAGTTTCACTCTACGTCCCAAAATCTCTATTGATCTCCTTCTGGCCAAGTTAGAAGGAGACATGCATTTAACATCAGCAGAGACAGAGACGGTGAGCAAGTGGAAAGTGCGTGCCAATCACAGAGCAGGAGATAGACAGAGAGAGAGAGAAAGAGAGTCAAAGTGAGACGATAGTGAAAAGACATTTAGACAGAAACAACTAAACAAAAAAAAAAAAAAAAAAAATAATATATATATATATATATATATATATATATATATATATATATATATATATATATATTTGCCAAAAGTACACTCACCTGCCTTGACTCGCATATGAATTTAAGTGACATCCCATTCCTAATCCATAGGGTTCAATATGACATTGGTCCACCCTTTGCAGCTATAACAGCTTCAACTCTTCTGGGAAGGCTGTCCACAAGGTTTCGGAGTGTGTTTATGGTCATTTTTGACCATTCTTCCAGAAGCGCATTTGTGAGGTCACACACTGATGTTAGACGAGAAGGGCTGGCTCTCAGTCTCTGCACTAATTCATCCCAAAGGTGTTCTATTGGGTTGAGGTCAGGATTGCAGGCCAGTCAAGTTTCACACCAGACTTGCTTTGTGCACTGGTGCACAGTCATGTTGGGAGAGAAAGGGGCCAGCTCCAAACTGTTCCCACAAAGTTGGGAGCATGGAATTGTCCGAAATGTCTTGGTATGCTGAAGCATTCAGAGTTCCTTTCACTGGAACTAAGGCCAAGCCCAGCTTTTGAAAAACAACCCCACACCATAATCCCCCCTCCACCAAACTTTACACTTGGCACAATGCAGTCAGACAAGTACCGTTCTCCTGGCAACCGCCAAACCCAGACTCGTCTATCAGATTGCCAGATGGACAAACGCGATTCCTAACTCCAGAAACCGCGTCTCCACTGCTCTAGAGTCCAGTGGCGGCGTGCTTTACACCACTGCATCTGACACTTTGCATTGCACTTTCCATGAAGCTCTCTGCGCACTTTTCTTGAGCTAATCTGAAGGCCACATGAAGTTTGGAGGTCTGTAGCGATTGACTCTGCAGAAAGTTGGCAACCTCTTCGCACTATGCGCCTCAGCATCCGCTGACCCCGCTCCGTCAGTTTACGTGGCTGAGTTGCTGTCGTTCCCAAACGCTTTCACGTTCTTATAATACAGCTGACAGTTAACTGTGGAATATTTAGGAGCAAGGAAAGAGAGCAACCCATTCTTTCACAAATGTTTGTAAAAACAGTCTGCATGCCTAGGTGCTTGATTTTATACACCTGTGGCCATGGAAGTGATTGGAACACCTGATTCCGATTATTTGGATGGGTAAGTGAATACTTTTGGCAATATAGTGTGTATATATATATATATATAGAGAGAGAGAGAGAGACAGAAAACGATAGAGAGGGAGAAAGAGATAGAGCGAGTGAAGGAGAGAGAGAGAAAGAAAGCGAGAGAGAGAGAGAGAGCGAGAGAGAGAGAGAGAGAGAGAGAGAGAGAGTCAAAGTAAGATAATAGTGGAAAGACATTTAGACAGCAACAACTAAACAAAAAAAAGATATATATATAGAGAGAGAGAGAGAGAGAGAGAGAGAGAGAGAGAGAGAGAGAGAGCAGGACTAAGTCTCAAAGGACAGATAGACAAGAGCTTAAAGTGCAGCTCTATAGTTAAGTGCTCGTCTGTCAAATCTCCATCATCTCCTGGTCAGGTGCTTAAGATATCATAACAGATAACATGACCACTACAAAAACCAAAGAACTACAGACATCTGATCTTAATGGGACTTTATTCCTGAAGTATTACGACTTTATTGAAGTATTTTGACTTCCTTCTCAAAATATTTCAACTTAATCTTTCTATCAAAGACTTTAATCTTATAAGTTTATTAAGATGTTTATTTCCCCTGTCTCTGAAATGCCACTATATTCAGCAGATATATTATTTAAAATTTACTTCTATAAAACTTATCTTACAATCTATTATACGCCACTAATGCTTGATCCTCCGAGAAGTCACCTAGTAAGTGTTGTGTGCGTGTGTGTGTGTGTGTGGGTGTGTGTGTGTAAGCTTGGGTGCAGGCCTGAAGCCAATCACACGGCGCACCGTGTTTCTTTTGAAGCTTTTCTCCAGCGGCAGCTTGTTAGTTTATCCCCGTCAAATGAAAATCTAAGTTGACATTGAGATATTGATTTCTTTACAGGCAGATAAAGGGCTTCTCCGACAGGTGGCTATGGAAAACGCTTTTGGCTGGCAACACACACACACACACACACACACACACACACTTACATGGTCAAACACCAAATGTAGATTACAGTTTACACCTGTGGCAAAATCAATAGTACTTGGCAGACAACAGATATACTCCGAAGTCTTCTCTTCTATGTGAAGGCGGTAACAAAAGAGTCCTTAATGGCTTTTAGAGGCCAGTGAGAAATTGTGAAACATGAACGTCTGTGAAGACGACCTCAAGCACAAGAAGTCGTAAAGTTCGTAGATCAAAGTTGCTGATATTTTTGTGCTTTAAAAACACGCTTAAATGCAACGAAACAAGGATTGAAAATTCTGGGCCTGCAGTATGACTACAGGCTTATCAACGAGCTTTGAACTCAAGTGAACACAGCTGGACCATGTGTAAATTTGGTTGCTACAAGGAGTAAGTGTGACTAGATAGTGTTTGATTTACAACCAACAGAGGACGGTCAATAGGGGGCGCTAGGGTGGTATATCGCAAATTAATAATAAAATAAAACCATTTAAAGTGAACTATTCCACTGTTATTCTTACTAGGGTTTATTAAAAATATAAATAAATCTATACTGTATTTCATTCATGTTTGTGTGTGTGTGCAGGCGCCGGACAAACAAGTGTGTGTTTAAATCGGAAAAACTTTAAAAGCATGTGATTTAAGGATGAGCCCTTATTGGCTAGTTTTGAATTGTGATGTCATGCCTTTTATTGTTTCCCTTTTTGGTTCTTTCTAGTGGCCAACATTAGTATTATGATCACCTTTAAATGTGATTCATGTAAATGGCTGAATGATGACTTAATTACTGATTCATGCTGCATTTATTTCATTCTTTACCAGTCGACATAAACATTTTCAATACCTTAGCAAGCGTCAATGTTACATCATCACCAACGGCTATTTACGGTCCTGCATTACTAACAGTTTGTTTTTAAGTTTGTTTGTACCCCCTAATTATTTACTCACTATTTCTCATTGCATATGACTATAAACATTTGAGTTTTAAACTCAAACTCACACTCAAAAAATGTCAGTGGTGATGTTTGTTCCCCCAGAAAAGCCCAAGCAACCCAAAAAAAATTAATTCAATTCAATTCAATTCAATTCAATTCAATTGTATATTTTATCATTAGACATTTTCTTAAAGCAGCTTTACACAGGATGCCACACACTTCTTGAGATGAAGTAGAAGATTGAGTAGGAGGAACCTAACTCAAGAAGAAACCAATCCTCATCTGGGGGACACTGAATGTCTGTTTATTACAGATTATGGTAATGTTGATTAAATGTAATGTAAACTGTAGCCTTGGGTCAGTGGAGCAAAATGAGCCTCAATTCATCCACGAAGCTCCTCGATTTCGAGGAAAGGGGCAGCAAACTGGTCAACTGGTGCATCAGGGGCAAGTTTAACCCCCTAATTAGAGAAACAATCTCCTCCTTATTAGCATTAAGTCTATATTTCATTTGCATTACTTGTTGCACAGTAATCAGAAGCTCTGGTCAAGACCCCTGTATGATTACTAAAAGCTTTTGTAACAGGAAAGACGACGGTGGTGCAGATAACAGGAAGATCTCTTTTGAGATTTTTTCCCCAGGAAATGAGTTTAAGTATCAGATTTGGCTCAGTGTGAAACATAGAAGCAGTTTGAAACCTTAATCTGATCAAACGCTGTTCAATTCTGCAGAAACGACCCCCTGAATGGCTATTAAACAGGAGATAATAAGAATATCCTTCATTTTCGCCATATCAATGCAGGTTACAGACTGAGGAAGAGAAAAGAAAATGGACAGAAGAGACATACGTACATGTTGTGACATAAGAGCCTATTTTCGTCCTTATTAATCCTTTCCTTTGACTCGTCTTTATTTCTGCTCTATCACCAAACCCTGCTGGTCACTTTGTATTCCCCTAAAGAGCACAGAGAGACGATTTCAATTAAACCGGCCACTCAGGGAACGGCTCACTCAGGCTCCTATCACATCTATTACTGAGGCAAACTGGAGAACCTTCGAGCACCTAATCTTTTTTTTTATCATAAAACCATTTGGCTGATATCGGCCCTCAAGAGGTCTTTAATTAGTGAAAGTGACCCTTTGATTTGTGGTGGTTCAAGAGTTTGTGTAAGAAAATAAACATTATAAAGAACTAGTGGACCAAAAATTTGCTAATCATTGGTTTAATCAACACTTTTCCAGATATTTAAACCATTTTTATTATTGACTATCTGCTTTGTATTATCGGAGCCCCGATATATTGTGCCATCTTATGGCATTTTTAAGAATTGCACATAAGACCAATGTATTAGCACTGCACTGTGACGAGAGTTGAGTCAATAACAGCGTTAAAAAGTAAAAGTAAGTTGATTTGCTTTAACTGATATTTTTTTTATAAACATATAAGTCAATTATGTACTTGTCATAGGTGGTGGTGTAGTGGTTGAGGTGTTGTATTGCTAACCAGTGAGTTCAATTCCCAGCACCACCAAGATACCACCACTGGGCCTCTAAGTAAGGCGCTCAACCCCCAATTGCTCAGTTATATGAATTAAGTTAAATAAATCGCTCTAAAAAAGGGCATCTGCCAAATGCTGTATATGTTAATGCTTAACTGGAAGACTAAAATAGCAAAACTTTTACTTTTTAAAAATAATATTGTATCTGAAAAAAATAAATAATATAATAAGAGTAGTTTTGTTATGTTTGCTGTGAAAAAGTAAAAGAAGTAAAATGTTGTTATCATCGGGTCAAGATGGAATATAAAATAAATATCAATAAATAAATATCGTTTCTGCATATCAGTTATCGCTTACATCCACATGCAAATAACAGGCGGATCTTTTTTTTTTTTAGATATATTCACACACAAATATATACACACCCACACACACACATGACTATTACTAGTCTGACCATTTAATGCAATGCAAGTCATTGTGTGATTGTGTAAACTTTATAGATGACTCAAGACTCTTGTTCTTCCACAGAAACATTAAGTTGCTTTTTATATTTGACAACATTTAATAAACACTGAATGACTCTTCGGCATGTGGTTTGGATTTTTTTTTACATAGGCCACATCCTGCTGCGTTAACATTTCCTCCATTTAACAGATGCACAATTCCAGAGCAGTTAAAGGCATTGCTCAGGGGCCCAGCAGTGGCTTGTAACTTGATGGTGCTGGGAATTAAACCCACGATCATTCGATCAACAGTCCAACACTTCTGAACCTAAAAGCAGTGTGTGTAATTTTGTCTGTTACACACTATACACTGAAGTAAAACTTTATTTGTTTCTACAGTATAGCTGTGTAATAGAATTAAACTAAATAGGTTAGTGTGATATTATTTTACTAGAATATTCAATAGCATCCCAGTCATTTAGTGTAACATTATTATATTCCTATATTATAGCAGTGATTAAAGATTTAGCTCAGGGCTAACTTTCCAGAATGGTTCTGTGATAATATTTAATGATGCTTATAGTCAAGTTGCCGTTAACAAGCACAACACTGTTTGTGGGAAACTGTTTCTTTTCTTGCCTGTTTTCTTTAAAGTTTTCTTTTAAAGGTTGACTGATATTAATTATTTTGGAACCAATACCGATGATGAACGATAACCGATACGCAGTACCGATATTTATTATTGATTGTTTTTAACCCACTGATAACAACACAACTGAAATAAACATTTTTAAATATATTTGTGCATTAATATATACAGATGGGACTAAAACTAAAAATGTCAAACAATAAAGTGCACTGTCTTTAAAGGGTCTTTGTTAAATAAAAGCTTTTATCAGATACCAAACAGGTAATAGATACAGAAATATATTCTAATAAAAAAAAATTCTAAAGCATCTGATTTAAAAAAGATATTTTTTGTGGTCTGGTGACCTGTTTTGGGTAACCTCTGCCTTTCACCTAATGACAGCTGGGATAAACGTGCAGATCCTTGTAACTGTGATTAGGAATAAGCGGGTAGACAATGGATGGATGAATAGATGGATAGATAAATGGATTGATGGATGGATGGATGAATAGATAGATCCATAGATGGATGTTTGTGTGGTTTAGTCTCCCAGTAAATATCATATATTTATCGTATATTTATATATTCGTTATATATTTATTATTATGAATGGATGGATAGATCTATCGACAGATGGATAGACGGATAGATGGATGGATGAATGTTTGTGTGCTTTAGTCTTTCAGTAAATATCATATATTTATCATATATTTATATATTTATCATATATTTATTATTACATATTTTTTATTTGACAACTTCCTACAATTAAACACATTACTAACACTGCAGGTTGTATCCCAGGATCATCAAGTTTTATAGCAAAGCCCATAACTGTTCAAATCTATAAAATTCTTTTCTACAAGAAACTCCTACATCAGAAGGAAAATGATATCTAGAACCTTCTATGAATTCTTTAGTACTTTTTGATTGTTCTAAGAATTTTCTCTGGAATTCCAGGGTGTCCTCTGTTCCACCGCATCACATGGCATCTTGACAAATATTGAATTAGCGCCTCTGTCGATCCATCAAACCAGGATATTTTTATAGCTGGAACTAAATCAATCTCTGTTGCTGGTTTCACCTTCAGAATAACCTCAGAGAACATCTCGCTTCCATTCTTACCCTCATGCCACAGCCTGGGGGGAAGGGGGTTTCTGTCCTTGCAGTGTTACAATCTAAAAGCTTTGATAATGCAGTTAACTTGTATTCTTTGACTCACAACCTTTTAGACTGTTGTCCAACTGACTACAAAGCAGGCGAGACCTATAGGGTGAAGATGAGGGAATACAAAGGCACCATGATCCACAACCGACTATGTGAGGTGAGCGGTATGTCTAAATCCTTACTGGAAAAAGTTCCTGGATGACCTATTCTGCCCAGATTCTGAAGCAAGTATACCAGGTGTGACCAAACTCAGTCCTGGAGGGCAGAGTTTAGCTTCAACCCTAATCAAATCCATCTTCATAAGCTAATCAAATTCTTGCTAGGTGAACTTGAAACTTGTAGGCAAGTGTTGAGGCAAGTTGGCACTGAACTCCGCAGGACACTGGACCTCCAAGGCTGAGTTTGGTCACCCCTGACGAATACCACAGACACTTTTCTATCCTGGAAGGGACGATTTGTCATACGCTGCATTTTTCAACTGCTTTAAGTACTTAAAGAGAAAAACATCGTTTCTTGTGGTTAAATTGCCCTTGTTTAAAAGCATCCAATTGAAATTCACGCTGCTGTGATGTGTTATGTAATGATATAGTACATCCGCAAGGACATGCTAACCTCAAACTAGTACATATCTAAGAAGTATGCGATTTCAGTTCCAGTCTGTGGTGTAAGATTAAAGGTCCCTGACTTTATCATCTCACTGTGGATCGTCATTGCGTCCTCGGTATTGCACTCACTCTCACAGGGCTCATCTATGTTTACACTGTGTGATTTTTAAAAGTATTTAACTATTGTTGTTTGACTAATTGACTAATAATCCCCATGTCACATTTGTCATAATGTCAGACTGTATGACAGTCAGGACAAGTCAAAAAAAGACACACACAAGAAGATTGGTCCGGAGTTTTAAGACATCGATCTGTGATACGTTTGTTAACCGGCGTTTTGCTAAACGGTAGCTAGTAGCAAACCAAAAACAATTGGTAGTTTTTTTCTCATGACATACCGCAATATGATTCATTTCCTGCTGTTCTGTCCGCTTGACTCATTTTGACATTTTCCCTAGATAGGTTAAAATTGTCATGCTAATTGCGTAATCAGGTTTGGTGCTCCTATTGGTTCGTGGTTTGACAGTCATAATAGGAGAAGTCACTCTGCACGCAAGTTTGTGAAATCTTCTGACATTGGCAAAACAGATCACAATGGTCATTAATCATCTGTCAGTAAAGACGTCGAACTTATCATTAAAGACAAGAGATTTTAGCTTAGGATTCGATGAATCTTTTATGATTGTGCGATTTTGTCCACAGTTCGTACATCTGAGACAAATTTTAAGGTGTTAACTCTTGCACTTGAATATCCAACCCTAGCTTGTGAATGCATCTCAGCTTACATATATTTGACTAAAGAATTCTAATTTTGTAAGAAATTAGCATCGGCATACGAATTTTCCATCAAACCGAATGCCAGCTAGATCGCGCGTATTTCTGTGAGCCGTTAACTGACTTGTTTGTGTCAGTGAAAAGCCAAGCAAGCCGAGTTTCGGTATGCGTTTAAATGCTACGTAATTTTTTACGTTTTTTTTTTTTTTTTTTTGACAGGTGCCGTGGGTCTATTGATTTCATATTTTACTTCATTTAAAATGTTTTGATTGTTATTATCTGCAGAAATATAACGATAGTGTCGGAAACTGGTAATATTAGTCCTATTTTTGGGTGGCTGAAATGGATTATCTGCATTTACATTATTTCTTAAGTTTAGTCTTAAGAATTCACCTCCAGGACAAATTGAATTTTTGTATGCTGAGGTTTCGCTGGATATTTATTTAAATTCCTATCCGGAATATAAATATATCTATTGTGCTACTACAAATGATTTGAATTGAATAAAATGAGTTTTTCAGATGTTCCATAACATTAAATGTAACTATAAACAGACGAAAAAAATTAATATTCATGCCGAGTGGAATTTTCAGGCATGTCCATACTGTCGTTTTTTTCTCCTTATATTCCTTGTATATTTCTTTCTCTCTCTCTTTTTCTTCTTTATCTTTTTACCTTTTTTAAGCAGACATGATCATTTCAGGCGAAAGGAAAATGTTTGAAAATAGCCGTCATTGTGCATCATCGCAACATCTTTCAGCCATTTTTATAACAAGAACTCGCCGTGCTCCCATCTCATTTCCAATCTCTCTCTCCAGCTGTTTTACCACCGCCGCACTTCTGCAGGAAAACCTCTCCAAAGTAATTACACCGCCTGCTCTCCTACTTTCCTCTTCCCACACTCTCACTCTCTCTCTCTCTCTGTCTTTCTCTCTCTCTCTCTGTCTTTCTCTCTCTATCACTCAATCACTCGCTCTCTGCTGCCTGAGGAGGACAGTCAGAGGAAAAGAAGAATGGAAAGATAAAAGAAGGAAGGTGGACGCTCTGGTTTTGGCACCAACTCCCCCCTCTTATTTCACTTCTCGCTCTCTCTCTCTCTCTCTCTCTCTCTCTTCTCTTCTCTTCTCTTCTCTCCTCTATCTCTCTTGTCTCATGCTTTCTTTTTCTTCTTCTTCCTCTACTTTCTCTGTTTCTCTCTCTTTACTTTCTTTCTCTTTCTTCTATTCTCTCCCTTTTTCTTTTCCCTCTATTTTTGTCTTTGTTTCCCTGTTTCTTTCTTTTTATTTCTCTTTTTTCTGTCTCATTTCTTTTTCTCCTTTCTCTTATCTTCTCTTCTCTCTCTGTGTTTCTCTTTTCTATCTATCACTCCTTTCTCTCTCTGTTTTCCCTCTCTATTTTTTTTCTTTCTCCCTTTTTCTCTTTTTTTTATCTCAGTCTTTTCCTCTTTCTCTCTCGCTCTGCCTCTTTCTTAAATTCTATAAAAACGAGTCTCACACTTTGGACAGGTGGCAGTAATTACACACACTGATAGTCTGCACTCCAATCAGTCTGACTGCAATCAGTGCCCAGAACTGAGAAAGTGATTCCATGCTCACGTTCTTCTCCTCTTTTCCCTCTTTCGTTCTCTCATGCATGATTACGCCGATGTCTGACGGCACATCCTGTACCGAGCTGCTAACACACGACACGCAGCTGCAGCCTTCTACGCTGTGCCTTTTTTATTCCTTTTTTTTCCAAATAGAACAGGATTGTGTACTATTAGGATCTATATGCAAAACAGGAAACACAACAAATCATAAAAAAGCAGCAAACACAAATTACACAACCAAACACACAACATTAAATTCAGAAACAATGATTTTCGATGTTTCCTACTTTGGACTTAACAAATTCCTTAACATTTTTAGATTTAATAATTTATTCATCTCTGCAGTTGCGGTTTCCACATGCAGGTGCAATAACTAGCCAATCACTGTAAAGTAATGTCATTATGTAATATCATCTTTAAAGCACTCTAACTAGTAATACTGACATGTAACATGGACAAATATTTATTATAATCAAATAAATTATGCCTAATTTTTTAAACCCTATCAGGACCCCTTGAAATTTTTATTTAGCGATCGGCAGAAAGGTCGTGACCCCGAGTTGGAGAACCATTAAAATAACCAACAATAACAACAATTTTGCAGCATGGTGGCCTAGTGGTTAGACTGTTGCCTCACAGCAAGAAGGTCCCAGGTTCGATCCGCAGGCAGGGGCTTTTCTGTGTGGATTTTGCATGTTCTCTCTGTGCTTGTGTGGTTTTACTCCGGGTTCTCGGTTTCCTCCCACCGTCCAAAAACATGTATGTTAGATTGATTGGTGATTCTAAATTGCCCATAGGAGTGACTGTGTGTGTGGCAATATGATAGACTAGCGACCTGTCCAGACCACGAGAGCTGCGATAGACTCCAGAAGGTCCCCGTGACCCTGAATTAGGGAATAAGCGGGTATAGAAGGTGAATGAATGAAGCACATAACAGTAAGTCCAGAACCACGACAGCAGCAAATTGTTAACTGAAACAGCAAAACGTGCAAAAAAACGTGTGGAACGGTGCAAACTAATCGCTGTCAAATAAATAAAGTCTCCTCTGAGTATATTTGTCACCTCCAGGCTATAATTGCCCAGTCAGAAACACTTTACTGTAATGAAAGGCGAGTGTTTAGATCTGACGCGTTTAATAACTGATGCACGGCTTGGGATTCGTCTCAGAAATTTACAATCGATGGTTTTCATGAGTAATCAATGTGTCATGTCACTACTGATAGAGTTTGAGTGCTTTCTACAACCACAAGGAAGATTACATTTGATTTTTGATTGGTAAAAGAATAAAACTTGAAAGCAAATTATAACAAATTTCAAAGAAGCACTGAAACTCGGATTGAAACTATCTCTAGGTTACGTATGTAACCATGGTTCCCCAAAGGAACAACAGTTTTATACAAATTTTATAACCTTTGCCCTTAAGCATGTGTATAATCTGACCAATCAGAAAGCATTACATCATAGGCAAGTGTTGTCATCAACCAGGAAATAATGCTATATAAATACGAGTGGCAGTGCACCACGGCAAGCATGCATTTAGCACGACAGGGACGCTGGGGGTATGGCACACGAAGCAGAATCTCATGCCCTCGGTGAGACATGGTTTCATACTCAAGCTGCATCAAAACACTTTGGAAACAAGATAACCACGTTGCCATAGCACCAACCCATTGTGACAGTGTTATGGGTAGGGACTGTGTGACGCAACCCTGGATCCCGGAGTTGTGGCTAGATCCAGGTTGTAGATACAGGTTGCTAGCCCAACACACCTCTCTACAAATGTCTGGCAGCGGTACGCCCAGTGCCAAGACGTTGGAGGTGCTCCCACTGGGCACAGAAGATTTAGAGTCCTGAAAGGGAGGGGGACCGAAGGCCTGCAGCTTAATGGGACCTGGCATCATTGGCACTTTGGGCATGTATCCGGTCTGTGGGTGGTGGAAGGCTTTTACCATTCCAAGTCCAGGCATGATGGCAAAGTGGACAATGCCTGGATATAGCCAGTTGTCTTATTGGAGGAAAGTAGCCAGTAGGAACGCAGTTTTGGTTGTTAGGTGCCTCCTCCAGAAGTTTGTAAGGTTTTTCTGTAAGTCTTTCCAACACCATAGCCTGGTCCCATGCCAGAAACCTCAGTTGCCGTGCAGGCCTCAGCCTTCTTGTGCCATGTTACATCCCAACAAAGTAAAGCTTACATTTACAAAAAATGTGAGGCCGAAGAAAGATAAGGATAGTCCCAACAAGGATAGTATTGTCCGTGGGCTTGTTTTTGTATCTAAGCTTCCTAACAAAATAAATAATACATTTTTATATTCAAAGCTTTTTTTCTGAGGACATGTTAAATGTCCCCATAAGTATCACAATACTGAACAAAGTGTTCGAATGGTGGGTTTATTTGTCAGGTACCAACAAAAATAAAGCTTTTTTATTCTAATAATTCAAGCAATTTTGGGTGTTTACCAAGGTTTGAGGGTGCAGTGAGACTGAAGTGTTAGATTTCAATAGCTGCATTAATAATAATAACAATAACATTAATATCTAGAGATGGTCCTCACAAGGATAGTGTGATATGAGTGTGTGGGTGGGGTAGCTTGTTTTTGCATTTTTAAAGCATCTTTTCATGTTAGGATCTTTTAAACATCTTTAAAATAATTACAAGACCTGACAATGTGTTGGACATTGTGGGGACATTCGTCAGGTCCCAACAAAAAGTCTGGAAAATCAAAAAAATATAGAGACAAAGTGTTTCCTGGGGAATGTTAGTGAGGTTAAGGGAAAGTTACAGATTAGCTGTGTTAATTTTTAGAATTTCAAGCGATTGTCCTCATGGGGATAGTATGTGTGTGTCTGTGTAAGTTTGGGCAAGAAAAAAGCAATAATTATCTCCTTATTTGGAACATTACAAGATTGTAGTGTTGAAATTACAAATCCCAAACATGCTTATTAGTTTAGCTACACTTGTTTATTTTTTAATATATACATACTTATTCTTCTCACAAAAAAGACCCAGGCGGCCATGCATTCCCTGCAGCTTCAACAAACATGCACACACACACACACGCACACACACACAGACACTTATGTATGCCGGCTCTGTATCAGAATGCAAATTTCATTCTGCATAACAATGAGGTCAGAGTGTAAATCCGGGCAAAAAAAAATGTCTAGATGTACAAAACCCGTCAGCAGCGACTACAACACACACACACACACCCTTGCATACACACATACACTGTGTCACAGCATATCCCTTAGCATGGCATGGATCCAAACATCATCGGCAAGCGTCTCGGAGCTGATGTATGGAGTCATGCTAAAAGAGCGCCATGCTTTTTGTCAGACGGTGATGAATTAACGCCTGAGTGCGGATGCAGATTTCAGGGTGTGTGTGTGTGCGAGAGAAAGAGAGAGAGAGAGAGAGAGAGAGAGAGAGAGGCTAAAAATGTGGCTTAAAGAGAAAACCCTAGGTGGATGACTTGGGCCAGAGATGATAAATGAACAGCTTGTTGAAATGTTGCATTCTAATGACACGAACTAAATAACAGTGTGTGTGTGTGTGTGACAAGAAACCAAGCCCAAAATACTTCTTTAGACCCAGCTTCACATATCTGATGTTGTCTGATAAGGGTAGACATAAATCAGAGTCACGCTCTGAAAAGTTTTTCCCCACAGCAAAATATGAATAATGAAACGTTTCGTCATCATGAGACATGGAAATGAAGAAAAGGAGGGGGGAAAAAACGATGGATGAAACGACCGGATTTCGTTTGTGGGGTTCAAGATGAAAAGTGGTGTGTTGATCTGAAGACGTGATCACGTATTTATGAATGAGTCTCTGACTTTCTGAAGTTCTGTGGTAATTTTTATCAATTCTAAAGTGAAAGATTTCTCTTAAAAAGATCCTGTTTTAATAAATGTTAGAATTATTTATAATAATTTATGTTTTATTGTATTTTGTTATCTATCTATCTGTCTATCTATCTATATATTCATCCATCCATCCATCTACCCACCCTTCTATCTATCTATCTATCTATCTATCTATCTATCTATCTATCTATCTATCTATCTATCTATCAACCGCAAACTTTAAAGTCTAGTGGCATTTATATTCAGCCCCCCTGCATCAATACTTTGTCGAGCCGCCTTTCACTGCAATTACAGCTGCAGGTCTTTTGGGGTATGTCTCTATCAGCTTTGCACATCTGGAGACTGACATTTTTGCCCATTCTTCTTTGCAAAATAGCTCAAACTCAGCCAGATTGAATTGGGAGCGTCTGTGAACAGTGGGATTTACGTCTGGACTTTGACTGGGCCTTTCTAACACATGATTCATCCATTTATCTATCTATCTATGTGAAGCAGAAGTTGGAGCAGAATCCATTTTCTGAAGAATGACTTTATTAAAGATAGTAGGGCAGTTCAAAAACGTCAGCAGAGCATGCAAAGGTCAGTACCCAATAATTCAAAACGAACCAGGCAAACAAAGCCAAAACACTACATAGAGAATTAAACCCAAAAACCGAGCAGAGACCATAAATCACCAACAAAAAACTAAAACGCTTGCTAACAATACTTTGCATCATAAAGTTCATGAAGCTAGCTTATATAGCTAGCCAAACAGGAAGTGACAAATAGGATCTATCTGTGCATTTTCTGGGTTATTGTCTATTTTTATATTTCTTTACATGTTTCCTTTTTGTAAATCTCTCTCTCTCTCTCTCTCTCTCTCTCTCTCTCTCTCTATCTCTTGGTTTCCTTATCCCTTTCTCACGTTTTCTGTCTTTGCTCTTTTTCATACTTTATTTTGTTTTTTAATTTTGTGTCTTTTTTTCGTCTCTTTCTCACCTTTTGTCTGTTTCTGTTTCCCTCTCTTTCCAACTCTTTGTGGCTTTATCACTCTCTTTCAACTAGGTTACTCTTTCTTTCTTTCTTTCTTGCTTTCTTTCTTTCTTGCTTTCTTTCTTTTTCTTTCTTTTGTGCCTTTCTCGCTCTCCCTCTCTCTATTTTTTCTCTCTCTCTGGGCCTCTGTCTCTCTCTATTTTTCTCTTTCTTCGTGTCTTTCCCTTTCTGTCTGTCTCTCTCTCTCTTTCTTTTCTCTTTGTGTCATTGTCTTTCTGTCTCTCTGTCTCAGGGTTAATCAGAATCAGATCCCAGCTCGTGTTTCAGCACACCCGTCTTTCTTTCTCTCCCAGCATCCCTCCTAATCTGCAGAGGATGATGCATCAGGGTGAAGGGAAAGCGAGTGAGCGATTACACTAAGCTGCTGCTAGAATATCAAACCATGTGAAACAAAAAATATTCATCTAAAATAAAGCTTTTATTAAAGTGGAATCAGGCTGGCGGTGGACTGGTTCTGTATGGATTAGGATGGAGTCGGAAGTCTTTAGCAAACGGTTAGTACAGGAGCGGCGATTACCAGTTATCAAGCTGCATGTTTGTGTGTGTGTGTGTGTGTATAAAAGTGTTTTTTTTAACCTGAGGAGGATATGGCTCAAATTCAAAGCTATTGATTGCTTCTTTCTGACTAAAGTGATTTCACGTCGGCTGTGTGTGTGTGTGTATGTGTGTGCGTGAGTGTGTTTGTGGTCAAGCTTAAGGTCATGATCCTCCTTTTACTGGTACTTCACTTAATAAAGCTAAATATGAGCCAGAATGTTCTGGAAGCGACTTACATGTATATATATATATATATATATATATATATATATATATATATATATATATATAATATATATATATATATTTTTTTTTTTTTTTTTTTTTTAGGGGCCTTGCTCAGGGACCCAGGAGTGGCTTGGTGGTGTTGGAACTTAATCCATGATCTTCTGTTTATCAGTCTTATCCCCCTCCACTGAGCATTGTGTAAACAAGCTATAATCCATGTGTAAACAAGCTATATCTCTGTTAGGGGTAAGGGCCTTGCTCAGGGGCCCAGCTGAGGCATTGATATTTATAATATTTAGCATTTGGCTTTATTTAGAGTGACTTTATTCATCTTATACAAATTGTAGCTTAGTGATTTATTTGAATTGCTAACCAAAAGGTCATAGGTTCATTTCCCAGGGCCACCAAGATGCCACTGCTGGGGCCCCTGAGCAAGGACCTTAAACCTCAACTGCTCGGTTGCATAAATGAGATAAATGTCACTTTGAATGCCTACATTTAAAGTGACATTTACTCAACTGAGCAGTTGAGAGTTAAGGGCCTTGCGTAAGGGCCCAGCAGTGGCAGCATGGTAGTGCTGGATATTAAACCTGCAATCTTCTGGTCAGTCTTAACCACGAAGCTAACACGTTGTGGGAGAAGTTGTAGACGTCTTGTCCAGAGTGCATTTTATTGCCCAACTAAACAGTTGAGTGTTCAGGGTTTTTCTCAGATGGCCAACAGTGACAGCTCGGTTATCCTGGGACTTGAACTTACAACCTTATGAAGATCAGTCCAACATCTTACTCATTAACGTACCACTGCAGCTTGGCGGCGGTGGGGATTATAGCCTGAGATTTTAAAACCGTAGCGTTTGAGCCGGCACTGAAGTCTAATAAGGGATTTTTTTGGTTTCTTATCTTACGGCTTCACATGCTAGTCGCGTAAGATTAGTAGCTTCAGCTGGTGTGAGAGAAAAAATGCTGTGGGGTTGATTTAATCAGCCACCATGTGTGTGTATGTGAAACAAATGAAACCACTTAATCATGTTGTGGTGTAAGGTGAGAACCCTCATTTCTTACGAGAAAACCTTAGAGTGCCACCTTTAAATCCACCTGATCCTGCACTGAAACCCCTCACACACACTGAGGCGCTGTGTAAGCATCGGGGTGTGCAGCATGTCCTGTTCCGCCGGTTAATGGCTTCGAGCTCTGGAGGGAAAGTGGTGTTAAATTAAGCATGGCCTCACACACTCTAGCTCATTAATCGGTGGATGCAGCGTACCACCTCGACCGGGCCGGCACTTTCCCCTAAAGCCAACAACCGTCTCCTTCACTCCAGGCTCTGCTCAATTACTCTCCTTTTTTTGGCTTCAATTCTTTTTCTTTCCTCTCTTTTTAAACCACAGCATTAACTGGATAGGATGGGAAACACACGCACCAGAAGACCAGAGGACATTAATAATATCAGCGCACCTTCCGACCTACTGCACGCTTTCATTAAACTGCTGTCCTGCCGGCGGCTTGAATTAAAGCAAAATTAGAATTTCGAAAGGCCATGCGGTTCGTTCTGCTCTGACCAGACGGCAGAAATCGTTACCTGCTCTTGTTAAATACGACTGGAGCGACATTTATAACACATTGATAGAAACTAAAATGACATTTATTTCTAAAAAACGTTCTCTTTTACCTTCCTCAACTTCCATGTCGCAGAGGTCGAATAAGGGCAAATAAATTAACAAGAAAAATTAAATAAGTTAATCAGTGATGGACAGAAGAGACCAACGGGGTCGACCAGAAAAATTCAGGTTTAAATATAGAACGTCTGTGCGGTGACGTATTAAGTATGTCAGTGACATAGATGGCGGTGTTTTCCTTCAGCTATCTCAGGTTTAGATTTTAGCTTAAGAATCTTTTGTGATTTCATCCCCATTCTCTCTCACTTTAATTACTCTCCTCTCCTAAAATAAAAAGGGAAAGCAAGTAGAAAGAGAGGAAAGGGCTGACAAAGCAGGCGACAACTTTAAAAAATTATAAACATAATACAGGAATTGAAAAAAGGGAGAAAACACAAGCTAGCAAGTGGTTCTGCTAACATGTTGGTGACGTAGCATGTTCTAATCCCTGTCGGTGCAAAGAAGACGTGTGTGTGAAGTTTATAGTGGATGCTTGAAAACTAAACTGTTGTTTTTCGCTATTCTTCTCAAGGAATAAGAAAATCGAGACGAAGAAGTGACAATTGCCGTCATGAGGATCAGCTAAAATGTTTTATATAAATGCTCTATGGTTGCATGCTGTTTGTTTTTTTTTCTGTTTGTTTGTTTCTGGTCCCTTAAAATGGCCCCCTTGATTGCTTAGCGCATCATTCTGACCGCCACCAAGCTGATAAAAGCTGTTATAAATTTGTGGATCAGAATTATGAGCAGAAAATAATGTATAAATTTTATAAAGATTGTAAACAAAGGGTTAATCCTGAACACTTAGGTTTTGCAATTGAATATTCTTGTAATTAAAACATCCAACATTTGAAACTCATCTGAATGTAATCAGTGCAGTTTTTTCTCCAGTTTTGCTAAATCCTGACGGCACACGAGTTTGTTCGGCGAATTATTTCTCATTTGTCTCTTAAAATAATGTTCCCCGTGCATGAAATATGAGCGGTGAACAGCATCGCAGGCGCGAGAAGGGTCGAAGCCGGATGAAAAAAATTCACTTGTGCTCAAAAGCGAGGCTAAAGCGTGCACCGATCTACTGTATATAGATGAGGCGCAGTCAGAAAACTTTCTCCAGCTATCGATCAGATCTTTGACAGAATTATTTAAATTCAACCCACGAGTGACGCAATTATTTCTCTTTCCCAGCTAGCAACATTTCACATTGCATTTTTTTAGATAAAATTCAGGGAGTTGGAAAAACTTTCAAGTTGCCAGTCTGCACAGTGTTGTATGTTCTATAGAAAGGTTCTATAGAAAGGTTCCTGGTAGCATTTGAGAAATTTTAATGGTTTAAGCTAAAAAAAAAAAAATTAAGGTCAAGCATTTAGGGCAGCCAAGAAAGCAGAAAAATGGGGCTTAAGGGTCTTGCCCAGAGGCCTAGCTGTGGTAACTTGGCAACCCCGATCTTTTAATTAGCAGCCCAACATAATATGTTTTTTTATTTGACCTTGAAAGGTTATGAATAAACATAAATAACATTCTAATACTTCAGACTAAATTAGCGACTTTTTAGTTTATAAAATAAAACGTTGAAGTTGACTCTGTTTGTACTTTAACTCGAATGAGGATTATTCCGTAAATCAATTTTAACAGTTTAATTCTACTAAGTTATAAGTTATAAGTCCACTTAAAAATAATACAAATACTGTCAGCGCACTAGACTAGTTCAGTTCTACTAGACGACAGTTTAGTTTATTAAAGTCGACTTTAAGTATTTTTCGGGTGTAAAAGTAGTAAGCTTTAAGAACTTTACTAGTTTTTACTTCAGAATTTATTTTATAAATTACCATTTTTTTAGTATTTTAGGGAAAAATAGAAATGCTTCTAAAACAAATAATTTTTTTTACGAATCCGAAAAGTTTTGCGTGTCCACTTGTATTTGTACTTTACTTTAACCACCACTGTAACAATGAAACATAACAAAAACACCCAATGATCAACGTGAACTGTAATTAACTCAGGACTATAACTAGTTGACAGTGATGATGTGACATTCCTGCTAGCTAAACTATTAAAGACGTCAATGTTAAAGTCGACTGTTAAAGGATGTAATAAATGTATCATGAATCAGTGAATTTGAGTTCAATGCGAGTTTAATATCAGTAATTAATTTATTTAAAAAAAAATCATTCATCAAGAGAATCAATCTTATTCAAAGATGTAGGCTGTCATACTAATTGTGTCCACTAGAGGAAAAACAACAAAAACTATGACTTACAATGCATCCATCTGAGGGGGATTATTACTCGCTGAGAACGGCCCTATTACATAAAATATATAATCAATATTGTTTCTCCAGCAACAAAAGTGGAAAGGTTCGAGTAATGCAATGCAAGGACAATTTAAAACAAGCCAATTAGAGCTCATCCTGAAATCACATGCTTTTTCACACTTTTCACACTAATTTGTTTGGCACCCTGTGCACATGCAGTTCTGCAGACAGAAATACAGTTTTGAGTTTTTGATTTTTTTCATAAATTATATTACTAATGGTAGAATAGTCTGTTTAAATGCTTTTATTTTGTTACTAATTTGCGATATATATCTAATTTGTTGTTAACATGGTAGTTTTTTTTGTTTGTGTTGACTGGCCGCCACTGGAGAATATGCGTTTAAGAAAAATTTATTTTACTGTAGAAGCAATGGGAATGGTACCCCACCAGGCCACCAGGGGGCAACCCTGAGACTTTCTCTCTGTCTCTTTGTTGTTAGTTTGTTGTTTCTTTGTGCTTCTTTGCATTCCACTTTTCCTGTTCTTTGTATGTCCCTGACAATTACGAGGTGTTCTGATATAGTGGATTTATTTACACCAACCATAGATTACTGTTGTAATAGTTTTATAGCAGCACAAACTATTATCATTTGTTCCTTAAATACCTAAATATTTAATAACTTTTTTTTTTAACCTCGTCCTTTATTCCTTCCAGAAATCAACTTTAAAATCAGACCAAAGTTAGACTCAGACACGAACACCAGATGGCTTCTGTACAAGAGTCTCCAGAAGGAGCAGCCCACACTGAGGAACCGAAGGCGACCTTGACGAAGCCAAGTAAAAATGACCCGTAGGATGAATAAAAAACCATGCCAGAGACGTCGTTCCTGATTTCCAAGCATGAAGAAGTCTCGGCTTTGAGATGGCCATCGTTCAGACGCCAGCTAGAGAAAGACACACTCTAAAATCGCAGATGCTGAAGAAAAACAAGCCATGCTTAAAACGAGCTGACAGCAATAAAGCAGAAAAAGAAAGAAAGAAGAGAAAGCGTGGCATGGTGTTGCTAGGACGTTTCTGAGGATCTTTCGTGGGATTCAAGGACATTATTGTGCAATTCTGGTGTTTTACAAGGTGATAAAGATTTTCTGATGCGGGCAGTTGTGTGAAAGAGCATGAGAAAGAAAAGAGAAAAGTCAAATGTCAATATAGAAAAAGAAGACTAATAAAATCAGGTATAGACACACAGACAAACCAACAAAAAAATAAAGAGAAAAAAAATAAGGAAAATAAAAAAAATGAATGAATCCACGAAAGAAAAATGTGTACATATAATTTTTTTAAATTAGTGAAAACACACACATAGATAGATAGATAGATGGATAGATAGATAGATAGATAGATAGATAGATAGATAGATGTGAATGAGTGTTGTAAACACACAGTAATTAGGTTTGGGACTGTGTGATCTTTGGAATTGTAGATGGGTGAATAAGACGCCAAGCTGCTCGTCCCAAATAAAGAGAAAGCAATCGATATCTTATTTCACTTCAGAGAAGCAGTAATGAATCTCCTGATGGATACGTTTGGACCTGAGCAGCATGTGGCTTTGGCAAATGTTAAATAGTCAGAGTTATTACATGGCCTGCGACACCCCGATAGCCGCCAAAGTAAGTGACAGTTCATAGAGCCACTTACTCGCTTTCTTTCCTGCAGTAATCATATAGCGCTCATGCTAACTGACAGTGGCAGATGTGTGTAGGCGCGTAGCTCTCCAGCTTGATTCGGAGATACTCTAAAAGCTTTTTCATCCCATTAGACCTGCGTAATTCCTTCATTCAGTGTCTGTATCGCTCCTCCTGTCACTCCACACACTCTCGCTTAGCACACACTCGTATAGGAAAGATGAAGTCTTTAAGCACAGTGAAGACAGGTCTCTAGAAGAAGAGGTATGATATCACCAGGATGAAGTGTGGAGAAGATTTAAAAACCCTTCAACACTTGGAAAAAGATTGACTAATAAAATGAGGTGAATCTAAAAGTCAGTAGGTTCCTAAAATGAAAAAAAAAGAAAGAAAGACAAAATGTTAGAGAAAGAAAGAAAAAAAGAAAGTGTTAAAGGGTTGTGGTAAAGGTGTGTATTGTAAAAATTAATGGCAGGGGATTGCTGATGTGGTCCATTTGGTTGGGTGAAGATTCTTTTTTTAAGAAAGAGAATAAAAAAGAAATAAGAATGAACGAAAAAAATAACAAAAGAAATGAAAATAAGAAAGAAAGAACAGGAAGTAATTAAAGTTTTCAGATTTTTCAGAACAGAATTTTTAAATAGAGCGATTTAAAAAATTATAAAAACAGTCTGTGCATTTTTTATTTAGAATATTAAAATAAAAAATCTGGAATTTTCGCAATTTTAATTCGGAAACACTTTAAAATTCTACAAATCCAACTTTAAATTACATCATTAAAAATCTCACTCTCGTTTCTTTTTTTTCTTTTTGGAATGTTGTAATAAATGTTAGAATTTCACTGTAAGATGAAGTTCCCAAGATGTATCATAGTATCATAGTACAAGGAACTACACTCTAAGTTCTCTAAAAGATAAAAGCGACTAGACAGTTGAATGGATGTAGACACAAAAGCCGACCTCCAGAGTTCCTGCACTGATATTCCTTTGCTGATGTTCTGGTGTTCCCCTAGGAGCCTTCAGAGGGTTAAGTCTGTCTTCAGAGACGTCTTTTTAAAGGCTGTTGGAAAACCCTCACAGCACCAACAGTGAGACGCGTCTGGGGGTTTCAGACTTTTGATTCAATTTGGCCTGCTGGATGAGCCTATATAGAAGTAGAACCTTTTGATTTATTAAAGCATCACCATAAAAGACCCCTGGAATCCGTTTAGCGCCAATACAGCTGCATGGTGTTGCTACTGCTAGCGGTATGTCGAGTCGTATTCGGGCTGGTGGTGGTTCTTAGGGCTCTTAGTCACACTTAGGTAAGCACACCGTTGTGTATTGAACCTGGCCAAACTAACACATTAACCGTGGAGTCAGTGTGGACCCCCGAGGCTCTCAATCGATAAACAGGTCTCACCCTGTGGAGCAAAGGCCGTTATGGATCCTGATGTGGGGGAATAAGAGCTCAGGAGACAGCAATTCAGTGACTGGTACTATTACTATTGCTGCAGTTTCTGTAGTCTGCTTTTAGTAAGTTAAATGTTTCATAATAAAGACAAATCTTTAAATGATTGAAATGTCAATGATGTAATCCTTTTCCGTTTGTGGAATTAAACCCAAATTCACTTTCTTCAAGCTCGCTAACGAACGGTGATTGTGTTGCTGTGACTAAAAGCGTAAAGCAAGAAGTCAAAATAACCTACTGATACGACGAACAATGACATCATCAGTAGACAGAGTCCGGGATCTAATCTTTTTAAGACTGGGAAAAACTGTTGTGATTTGTAGCACCTAGAAACTGTGTAGAAAATCTAATTCCAGATTCCAAATTTATTCTAGAGACCAAACGATGAACAAATTTAATGATATTTATCCTGATATTATGCCTTTTTTTGAAATATCGGATATCGGTTTTGACATATCCGATCCGATGTTTGGTGCCATCTTGTGGCCATTTTGAAATTGACATTCAAGACCACCATTACGACTGCATAGTAAGAGGATATAGACAGACAGACAGACAGACAGACAGACAGGCAGACAGATAGATAGATAGATAGATAGATAGATAGATAGATAGATAGATAGATAGACATTCAAACAGACAGGCAGACAGATAGATGAAATGATTGCTTACATTTTTCTTCAGTTACATTTTTTGTAGTATTTTTTTATACTTAAAGATCATTCCTCAATCCTGTTTTTACCCTGATATAGAATAAACAGGAGGTGTAGGTAGTTATGGAGTTGGATATGCAGTGGATAAGAAATTGTGACCATCTTGTGTATATTACCATATAAACGGAATAAGTCCCAAAGTCCAATCCTTTAGGGACAAACAGTATCTATTAAAACAGATGGGAAATATGCTACATGAGTTACTGTATATCTGGATGGAAAACAAACTATGCCATTTTTTGATTGGACATTTGTATATGACTGTTTTATGACAGTTGAATTGCACAGCTTTTGGTGTTGTTGTGGTTTAAACAAACTAAAAGTATAGATTGTTTCATTTGTTTCATGGAATTTCATCAGGTCGGAGCAGCAGACAGTCTTGGGAGAGGGTCTAGAGCTTGAGTCCACACTCGTCCTCGATCACAGGATAATGGTTGGGGAGTCTGGTGAATTTTTGTGCGGTAGCTTTATAATGTTTGTTTCTAGACACTTTTGCTTTGTCTGGATTGCTATAATTTGAACTGTATGTCCATAGGGAAAGTGGTAGCTTAGTGGTTAAGGTGTTGGACTGCTAACTTAAAGATTAGGGTTCGTTTTCCAGCACCCTCAACTTGCCATTTTTGGGCCGCTAAGCAGGGAGAGTCCTTAACCCCCAATAACTCTAGTGTATAAAAGAGATAAATGTAAGTCACTCTGGATAAGGACGTCTGCCAAAATGTAAATGTCCCAAGTTAAATAGGTATGTAAGCTTTTTTGCTGGATTTTCTTTGCTTTAACTACCAATCGCTCTGGATGACATCTACTAAAATCCAGCATGCAACCAATACTTTTAAAAGTATCAAAAAAAGGTTTTATTTATAACATTTCGGTCTCATGACCTTTATCTGGTATGTGCCAGCCAAGTAGATCAAAAGACCGAAAAGTTATGAATAAAACTTTTCCTGACACTTTTTGCAAGTATTAGTAGCGTGTTGGATTTTTCTTTGCTTATTGTTCTATGAGGGGAAAAAAAGGTTCTAGAAACTCCAGAGTTTTTTTTAAACCATTTTTTAAAGCGGAAAAAAATCACAGCTGAAGTCTCTTGAAGTTTTCTGGAAATGTAATATTTTTTTGCATAGTCATCGTGTGTAAATCTGATTCACATCCAAGAACTGGTCCTTGTGGAAGCTTTGATAAGTCAGTTTTCAGACTGGTATCACTTACAGCTCAGATTAGGAAGCGTTTTATAAAGGTTGCAACATATTCGGTGTGGGCGGAGTTTAAAATGATGAAACGTTGCATCATTCTCAAAATACTTTTTATATAATTGTTTAGAAAGTTTAAACAGTTTAACACACACACCCATGTAGAAGGGCGTTCCTTCATATTCATGCATAAAGCAGGACATTTAACCCTGTACGCCTGTAAAGAAAATATGCCAATATTTATTATTTAGTATTATAATGTGAGTAAATGTATTTATTTATTTATTTTCATTTCAGATTCCTCTTTTTATCTGTAGTAATAAG